>JASANQ010001144.1:0-40641 GCA_030849645.1 Wallacemonas sp. Wsd | reverse complement strand
CCCCGGCCAGAAGGTCGGTCTGATCGCTGCGCGCCGCACCGGCCGTATTCGCGGTAGCAAGGGCGTCAAGGGTGCGTGGCACCCGGAGGAGTGAGGTACTGTGCGTGGTTGACATTGTCATCACGTTTACGCTCGCTCATACATCTTCTCAAACTTCTCCTTTGTTATTTCTCTCTTGATTTCTTTAAAAAAAAAACAATTTTACTCATTATCGAATCAGCGGCTTACCGGTGAGTAGTCTCGTCCGTTTTGAGCCTCTGTCATTCGGTGACTAGGCTCCGCGTTGCGACGCCCTCTAGCACAACGTATTGCGCCGCCGCGAACACTTGTGCTCTCTCGCGTCTGCTGACTGCACAGTCCGCGGTGGGCGAATGCGACGTGTCTTGCTTGATGTTCTGTCAAAGGTCAAAGTCTTGACTGCCATGCGTCGACGAGTTGTGCCACAGGTTCTCTGTGTTTTCTCCGCCCTCCCCTGTCATTGTGTGCCTCTCCCCTCCCTTCCCCTCCCCTTCTTGTCCAACTCGTTCATCACCGTTCACGCGGACGTTTTTCTTTTTGTGACGTGTGCTCGTGCTAGGGGCGTACAGCTTCGCGGCCCTCTCTCTCTCTCTCTCGATTTGGTTCCCAAACCGATTGCAATGCGGCTTCAGCAGAACTGGCAGCGGGCGGATCTTTTCCGCCGTATTCCGAGAGACCTCACGGAGGCCACCACTTCGGGAGCCATCATCTCCATAGTGTGCATTGTCATCGTGCTCGTTCTTTTCGTTGGCGAGGTTATTTCGTTCGCCATGCCGCGGGTCCAATCGGACATGATAGTTGCCCCCGACCGGGAGGATGGCAAGAAACTCCGCGTCAACATGGACATGACCTTCCCGTTCTTACCGTGCGCGCTTTTGGCGGTCGACGTGGTGGACATCTTGAACAACCACGAGGTGAACTCGATGAAACACTTGACCAAGACTCCGCTGAGTGCCTCGGGCGAAGTCATCCGCGACAGTCGCGCGTCTTCGGAGGCCTTTGTGTCCGCAACTGAGGGCTGCCACATCAACGGGTACATCAAGATTTCCAAGGTTCCGGGCAATTTTCACATCTCCGCGCACAACAAGGGCCATCTGATGGGAAACATGGCCGGCAAGCCCGTGCTGGTGCAACACACGATTCACCACCTGTCTTTTGGCGACACACTACCCTCGATGTGGTCTACTCCGCTTATGCGAGCTCTGGACGGCACAGTGGAGAGTGAGAAAGGTGACTTCATGTATCACTACTACCTTGACGTGGTGCCCACACTGCACAAAGGTACGTTTAGCACGTCGCAGGCGTATCAGTTCACATCACACAGCAGCAAGGCCGAAGCACAGCGAAACAGGCAAATGCCGGCGGTCGTGTTCCACCACCAGCTCTCGCCGATCACGGTTCAGTACTCGTCCGGCCGTGTCTCCTTTGTCCACTTTCTCACTTACGTGTGCGCCATCATCGGCGGTGTGTTTACCGTCGCAGGGCTGATTTCTCGCCTCACGCACACCTCGATCAACCACATGCAGAAGCGGTTCCTCAATAAGAAGGACTGATGTGTCATCAGACGCGCCTGTGTGTGCAACATGCTTCGTAGCTTTGCTTGTCATAGCGTGTACAGTTGTTGTATTTTTTTTTTTTTAAAGAGAGAGATTCCCTGGCTGGGTGCTCTTGTTGTTTTTACTGCTGCAAGCAAATCCTGCGTGAATGCTGCCGTGAACCGAAGTTTGTCGTTCCATCTCCATTGCGACACCTGTGTGCGACACGGCGCTGTCCGAAGAACGTTCGTGCCTGCTCATCGCTATCTGCGTGTGTGGGAGGCAACGCAGGCGCGCCACCCTCATCACACTTCCTCCCTTTCCGCTGCGCGCTGGCACGTGATGCTTCATGGCTCGCCTTCGCAGGTGCGGAGAGAAAGCAGCACGACAGACCACTCCCTTCCCCCCAATCTCTCGTCCTGTTTCCTTTTCTTTCACGCCAGCACAAGCCACCAAGATGGACGATACCCTTTCTGTTGATACGTGCAATGCGGCCAAGTGTGGTCCGTGTCTCTTTTTAGAAGACCACACAGCCACGCACGGTTTTGTGAGTGTCTTTGCTGAATCATTCCGGCCGCAGTACGGCGCTGTGCATGCGACTCTCTGCTCGCTTGCCGAGCCGATTTCGCGTCCGACGCTGATACACGAATATCGACTCACACCCTTCTCCCTCGGCGTGGCAGTGTCGAACGGCGTCGAGGCCGCCACCGCCATTGAGTTCTTCAAGCAGTGGTCGTACAACTTGAGTCCGGCGGCACCAGGGCCTGCGCACGGCGAGGACACCGGTCTCGTGCGCCTTCCGTCCCTCTCGCGTTTCATCACGGTGTGCATGGGCCGGTACAACAAGGTGCGCATTTTGGTGGAGAGCGACGAGACGACAATTGTCCAGTGCGCCGACACAGAGACGGCGACGCTGCTGCTAGAGGACAGTGTCATTCGTTCCGTCTCCGCGGAGCCTGTCGAGGTGCTCTACAGACAGTTCCTGCAGGAGGCGGAGCTGGAGCTGCTGCCGTACTTCCGCTTGCAGAGTCGTGCGACGGCGCGTGTGGTGGCGGAGAGGTGTGTGCTGCTCGGGCTTCCGACGCAACAGCATTACGACTACGAGCACGACCCCTCGACGCGCACTGCGCACATCTCGCTGCGCTCGCAGACGCGGCCGCGACAGTACCAGGTCGAGGCGGTAGAGGCGGCGGCGAAGGATGGCGTCCTGCACAGCGGGTGCCTGCTACTTCCCTGCGGCGCCGGAAAGACTCTCGTCGGCATCATGTTGATGGCCAAGGTGAAGAAGCCCACGCTCGTGGTCTGCGCCGGTGCGGTCAGCGTCGAGCAGTGGAAGTCGCAAATTCTCGACTACGCCACCTTGGATGCCCCTCCGATGAGCGACGCGCCAGGCGCTCATCGCGCCGGCCGGCAGATCAAGTCCGGCGCCGCGCGCATCGCCTGCCTCACTGGCAAGCAGAAGGATGAAATCGACGAGGACACGGACATTGTGCTGACCACCTACAGCATGCTCGTGTCCGCCCACCGCATGATGGTGCGCCAGCAGCTGCAGTCCAAGTCATCGGCGCGTGGCACAGTCGGGGCGACGTACACGGAAAGCGGTGTGCGGCGCAAAAAGGCGAACCCAAAGGCGTTTCTCTTCTCGTCCTACGGTTTGCTGATTCTCGACGAGGTGCACATGATCCCCGCCGAGGCGTTCAGCGAGAGTCTGGGCTTCCTGAATGCGAAGGGCAGCGTAGGCCTCACGGCCACCTACGTGCGCGAGGACAGTCGCATCCTGAACCTTTTCCACCTCGTCGGCCCCAAGCTGTACGACGTCTCCATGGAAACACTTGTGAGTCAGGGCTTCCTTGCCAAGGTGAACTGCGTGGAAATACACTGCCCCATGTCGCAGGAGTTTGGTCTCGAGTACCTTGAGCGCCGCATGCAGATCGCGTCCCTGCGCGGGGACGGGGCTGGCGCGGCAGGCCGCCGCCAGGTCGTGCGCGAGGGGCAGACGCAACAACCGTACCAATCCTCGCCTGTCCTTGTCCTGCTGGCCGCCGCTAACCCACTCAAGATGCTGTGTGTGCAGGAGCTGGTGCATCACCACCGCAACAGCGGCTCCAAGATCCTGGTGTTCTGCGATCACATTATGCTCCTGGAGGAGTACGGCGCGTTGTTGAACGCGCCTGTGATTTGCGGCAAGACGCAGCACCGCGATCGACTGATGGTATTTTCGGACTTTCAGACGACCACCAAGGTGAACGTCATCTGCGTGTCGCGTGTGGGCGACGTGAGTGTTAACCTTCCGAGTGCAAACGTTGTCATCCAGGTCTCCAGCCACGGCGGGAGCCGACGTCAGGAGGCCCAGCGCCTCGGCCGCATCCTGCGTCCCAAGGAGAAGGCCTCCAACGGCAAGACGATTGAGGCGTGGTTCTACTCCATCATCAGCGCAGACACGCTCGAGGTCGACTATGCCGCCCACCGCGCGGCCTTCTTGGTGGACCAAGGCTACACGTGCCGCATCATCCAGTTTGACCCGCTGCCCGGCGGTGCCGCAATGGCGTTTTCGTCCAGCACGACTAGCGTGAAGCAAGGCACGAAGCCCGATGAGGAGAGGACGTCGGCGGTGATCAAGGAGGCGCCCGTGGGCGACATCACGAGCATCAAGCAGGAGCACATGAACGTGTCCCTGCACGGCAGCCGTGTCCTGCGTGGCACGCTGCAGTTCGCGTTGGGCAACCCCTCCATGGATGCCGTGGCCACACTGCCGTACCAGCTGAATCTTCTCGCACGCGTCGTGGCGAACTGGGAACTCGAGTACCAAAAGGCGTCACGCAAGAGACAGCGGCCCACACAGAGAGACCGAGCGTCCGCCGGCGATGCGGACAATCTGACACTGCGACATGCGTTGACCATGCACGAGGAGAGCGACTCAGACGTGGAGGAGGTCGTTGTCGAGCGACCGTTTCAACAGATCAAGACAGAATGGGCCAACCGTTCCCACCAGTCTGCCGCAGCGACGACAGGTGCCCAAGTTGCGCAACAGCCGACATCACTAAATGCTGTCGTGGAGCCCGATGACGGCTTTGTCTACCACGAAATGTGATCGGTCCTTTCCCTTTTCGTTCATTGCGCAGCTTCTCAGTTCTCAGTTAGGTCTGTTGATTTTTATTTTTGTTGCTTCTCATATATATATATATTGTTTGATTGTGTTTCCACCTGTGTGCGCTTGCCTCAGTGGGTCTCCGTTGCTCACACGAACAACAGTATTACAAACGGGTGCCCGAAGCGGGGTCCGCCGTTTTTTTTTGGTTTGTTTTCGCTGCTCACAGCAGCAAGTACGAATTTGTGTGTGTGTCGGTTGCAATTCTACAGTGGCATTTTTTCGCGGAGTCTACTCACCCTGTCTCGGGCACACGCGACACGTACAATATGATCAACTTTTCATACATACATTGCCCGCGGCGACGCAGTTGCGATTCGCGCGATCATTTCCTCATGTGACGGGCTCTCGCACCGCTCAACTATTCGTGTCTCTCCGCGCGTTTGCAGAGGAGCGAACAACAGTGTACCCTCTTATCCCCACGCTCTCATCGTGCTTTTTCTCGGAACGTAAACAATCTAAATTTATTTCTCTCACTCTCTCTCTCTTCCNCCCCCCCTCCTCGCGCACACCGACAAAAACCCCGCCGAAAAGAAAAAACGAAATAATATTGCGAGAAACACCAAATTTGTTTACCTTCCCTTGTGATCTTTTTTTTTTTTGACAATCACACGCACCGTCGACACCACACGTCACGTGTGTAAGTTTCTGTCGCGGGCCTGTGAAAGTTTGTTTTCTTTCGAGTTTTTTTATACCCACTAATTGGCGTTGTGTTGACTTTTTAATTGCGATTGCCCCCTCCCATATTTGTCGTTTGTTCGTTTGTCTAGCCGTGTGACTGTCGTCTTGTTGTGTAGGCTTACATTTCTGTTTTCCTTTCTTTGACGTCGTCTCTTTTCACCTTCGTCGACTATCGAACCGACACGGAGATTGGTCGCTCGCACCTGCATTCACCTATTTGATTGTGATTGTCAAGTGACCCTCTTCCGACATTGTCAACTGCCAAACGAAGTGCCCGCATCACAACTCGTCACGAGTATCAGAAAACTTCTCTTTTCTTTTTATTGCCGCTTCTTTTTTTTGAGTAGGCATCGACTTCCTGATCTCTAAGAGAAATCGAATATATATAACCAGAAAGGAGTTGCTCTGCTTGCCGCCTGACCCAGCACACAAAACAACTGCTAATATTTAGTATTGCTCTTTATTCCTCGTTCATTGCCTCGCGCAGCTCCTTTTTCATCTAAGTTTGTGCGTTTGTGTGTGTGTGTGTGTGTGGCTGCGTGTGCCTGTAAGAGCTCTGTCCACCGGGAGAAACATACTAGCCATAAGTAGTCTCCAGAGAGCAACCGTTTTTCTTGTTCAGCTCCGCTCCCCTTTCCGCCGTTCTGTAGACCGTCGAGATGAACGTCAGGCCCGTCATTGGGTCGCCCGTGCACCTGCTGGCGGATGAGGACGCACCTGCGGCACAGGTGCATCGGCAGAGTGCCTCGCGTCCAACTCCGTTTGCTGGGCGGTGCAAGGACGTTCCTGAGTTTGCTGACGGCAGCATCCACATTTCGCAGCCGCCGGGATGCGAGAACGAGGCGATTTTCCGCAACTGGCGTGGCCTCTCCCTCGACGAGGTGTACGGCGATTCATACCTGGCGTACATCCAACGCGAGAAGGAGCGGAAGAAGCAAGGACAGACGAGGATACTACCAGCGACACCTGATTTCGACACCGACATGCTTACCAACTCCGATGCGGTGGCTGTGTATGTGCAGAGCATCGCCGCCGTCTTTCACGATCCTAGCGACACCACACCGCCGTCGATCCTCAACATGCTCGATCAAGTTGCCTTCGAGGCGCGCCACGCCATCCAAGACAGCGTGGTCGACGTCGATGATGCGACCAATAACAGTGCCACGCCAACGCGGTCGTCTTCCATGTCAGCTGTCGACGTGCAGGTGGACGCCTACAACGACGAGAACAACACGCACGACGAGGTGGTGACGGACGGCGGCTGGCTTCAGTCCGGCGGCCATGTGGACGAGGCATCCCTCAACGGCGTAGAGCCGCACCCTTTTCTCAGCGGCGACGCGCTGGCCCTTTCACTGGCGCTGGTGGACGTGCTGTCGCAGCACCGCCGCAGTGTGGAGCTGCTGCTCGAGCGTGTTGTGCAGATCCCGGCCGCCGCGTGCACCGTGCCGAACTACGCCGTGGAGTGTGCACTGGACAGCCTCGAGCAGGCGGTCGCTGAGAGGCGCGCGCGGACCACTGCGCCGGAGACGGTTGCGCAATTGAGCGGTCTCGTTCACCAGTGCGAATTGGTGGGTGCAGTCATCTGTGCCAGGCACCTCTTGGCGGAGACGCTTCGCTTCGTGAATCTCCTCGAGTCGCTTGGCCACCTCGATGGCGGAGCCTCCCCCGTCCCCTCGATGTCACGGCTCATGGAGATGCGCGTGCAGACAGCGTACGATGAGTGCTCTGACGCACTGCGCCAGTCGCCGTTCCATGGCTACGAGGACCCCCCGCGCGCCGTGGACCTCCCCATCAACTCGCGCACGCGGACGGAGCACATTTGCGTGAGCCCTGACCGAAAGCAGCTGACTGTCGTCACGGCAACAGGGCTCTCGACGTTTTCGCTCGCGGCCGCCAAGGCTTCGCTGAGCCACAGCAGCGACTTCCCAGCGAGCGCGTCGGGCACTGGCACGGCGGCACCGTGGTGTTCTGTGTACTCCAGCGACAACCGCTTTCTTGTTCTCACGAACGAGCACGGCACGGTGCATACGGTCTACGATGCGGCGGGCTTGGTGCAACACAGTCAAATCATCACCGACAGCATGCGCGTCCCACTGGACTACAAGGACGGCGTGCTTCTGACGATGCCCGCACCGTTCCTTCCGAGCTGCAGTAGAAGCTCCCTCCTGCTCTACCAGGATGCCGGCGCCGCTGCCCTGGTGTCGAAGCAGATGAAGGAGATCGTCGCCGGCGACATGCTCGTCACGTCGTGCCTCCTCGGGTACGACTTCGAGGGCACCTTTCTGAGCATTCGCACAGACATCACGGTCCTCACGCTCACCCTCAGCAAAAATGTGCTAACGGTCACCGACGGCACCACGCGGTGCTACGCCGCGCTGCCTCAGCTGCGCAAGTGGTGCAAGCTGGTGGTGCAGTGGCGGGAGTACGTGCCTCACGTCACCGTCAACGGCCACTCACTGCATCTGAAGGGTGCACACACGGTACGTCGGCGAGCGGTCCAAGTGCACTCTGTCGACTGCTGCGATGGAAGCTGTCACGGCCACATTGCGGACGTCTCCGTCTCCGTCCACGGCTGGCAGCAGTGGACGGGTCCGAACACTGTGCACGCCGGTGCGCCGACCGCGACCTTCGCGAGCCGGTCCGGCACGGACGCGGGCTCCACCACATCGCGCGTTGGCGTTGCGGGGGCCGCGGCCGGCACGAACTACCACACCCGCAGCACCTTTGCCGCGTCGCCCGCCACGCGCGGCCCATCCCGCCAGCACGGCACGGGCCGGAGCGCGGCGCCGACGACGGCGAGTCCGTCCAAGCCGTCCGAGGCGTGCGTGCTCTTCCACCTCCCGCTCGACGAGGGCACCGGCCTCTGGGTGAAGGACCTGTCCGCTGGCCGCGGATGCAGCCTCATGTTCGGACGCATCCAGTGGGACCACAGCCTCACCGTGCCCCAGCGACTGTGCGCCAGCGACGGCGGCACCGCGTGTGAGATACCACGCAAGGGCCGGGGCCGCCCGTTCGGCGTTCGCATCGAGGAGGAGAAGCTCTTGCAGAGCCGCGTGGTGGTGAGCAACCAGCACGTGTACTTTATGTGGCCACCAAAGAGCATCGCCGACGACGGACTCGTTGTGCAAGTGTGGCGCTCCACGGGCGTCATTCAGGAAGTCTACCACTGCGCGGGTGTGGGCCGCGACGCCTGCACCACCCTGTTGCCGGACGAAAGCGGCTATTACGTCCTGCAACATCCGCTCAACACAGCCACCTTTGTGGGCCTCAGTGTGCCGTCCGCGCGTTACCTGGAGTTCTTCCACACGGCGGCCGAGCTGCTGCGCACCGAGTCGTCGGCCGTCACCGGCACGACCACCACAGAGAGTGCCGACGACCCATTGCCCACCACCGGCACCCACCACCGCGACCCCAACAGCGCGTCGACGCGACCAAGTAGCAAAACGAGCCTCACGAACACCACCGGCGGTTTTCTGCGCGCGCTCTCCATGCACCTATACAGCTGGGCACCTGTCCTGGAGTCCTCTCAGATTCCGGTCACGGCTGTCACGACGAGTGCAAGCCTGACGGAGCTGGTGCGCCTCATGAATACGGACCCGGGACCGACAGCCGCCTACCCCCTCCGCCCCGCATTCCTGGTGGCGTTGGCAACCGTGCATGTGCGCGCGCTCCCGCAGCAGGACGTCAGTGCCGTGGCTGCCTCCCTGACCAGCTACGCGCAGCAGTACACCGAGCGCTGGCGGGCTGTCCCAGCGCTGCGTCGGTCGGCCGAGGCGCTCACGACGGCGACCACTCTCAAGTGTGTGCTAGTGCGCGATCTCGTGGCTGCTCTGTTCCGCCTCGAAGAGCCCTCACAGCAGCGGCTCTTGGCGAGCTGCGTGTCGCACCGCAACGTGGCCCCGCTCATGCGCTTCCTCGTCGAGGAGGAGAGCGACGACCGCGTCTGCGCCGTGGTCCACTCGCTCTTCGCCATGGAGCAGCTGGCAGCGGCCAAGGCAGGACCACAGCTCGCATCCATCGGCCCTCCTGCGGTGAGCAGTGACGACCTCACAATGTTTTCCTGCGGCCCGCGCGGGCTTATTACTGTCTTGACTGCTATTGTATCGGCATTGCAGGATGCTGGTCGTCAGGCCACCATTGGGAGACTTCTGTCGCAGCGTATCGACTGCGCGGTGCGTCTCTTCACGGGGCCGGCGGCGGCGTTGAATGAGAGCGGTTCCGCGTACGACACCACGCCGTCGCAGGACGCCAGCGGCCGCGGCGAGGGCCCCTTCAAGGACGGCATCCAGCTCACGGAGCGGATGATGACGAACGGCGTCATTCCGCTGCTGATCGTCGTGCGCCAAACCTGTCCGCTCGTCGTGGGCAGCGACCCCCGCATCAAGGAGGGGCTGCTTCGCCTGCTGCACCTGACCAACGATGGCGCACTGGCACCCAAGGCGGAGAACGGCAGGGCGCCGGAGGTCGCTGAGATTGACCACGTCCACTTCTCTTTCCGCGAGATGGTGGAGGTGGTGCCGACCAACGAGCGCGCCGACGCGGCGTGGCGCGTGGAGATGGACTACCACGGCGCCTCGTCCATCGCACTGCTCAAGGCCACCTCGTCGGGCGCCATGACCGCCATGCACGTGCCTTTGCACGCCCGCGAGTCCCGTCGCTTCGACATGGCGGCCGGCGAAGGCTTCACCCCGATTGATGGCGACGTCTTGGTTCTCTTTGGCAAAGGGCCGACCAGCTTCTCCGTCATCGCGGCCTTTGACCTGCTCATTCCTCGGCGCATCCACGTGCTGCTGCGAGAGGCGCTCGTGGCGACATTGCTCACGTACGCGAAGGCACTGGTCCGCAACGATTCGCAGCCGGCCTCGCTCGGCACCGAGTCGCAGCCGCGTCCGCGCGACATCTACGTGCCTGCGATGATGCGCAGTGGGCTGTCCACAGAGACCCTCGCGCGCCATGACATCAACCTCCCCGGCCGCACCGAGCACCTCCCCATTGCGGAGGAGATCCTCAACGACACGGGCGAGGGCAAGCTGTTGGTCGACTACGCCTTCAGCCTCATGCGCGCCAGCATCTTGCCCTCCATGCGCCCCGCCGTTTGCGCGCTGCTCTGCCTGCTCGTGGTCAGTGGCGCCAACACGCATCAGGCTGCGGAGGAACTGAAGCACCTGTGGTTCAGCGGGGAGTGGGGCACCAAGCTGCAAGGCGTCACGCGCGAGCACACCACTCGGCAGCTCACGGAGCTGGCTCTGTGGATGACGCGGTCGATGTACTACAACAGCGATGCCGCGGCAGAGACGTTCCGCCGCACCTCCATGACGGAGCGCCGCATGGAGACCTCGCTGAACGAGTCCCGCTCCATCTCAGAGGCGCGCAACAGTGCCTCAGTCACGAGCCGCCGCGGCACCGTGCACTACGCTGACACCTTGGAGCAGGTGCACACGCTGCTCGTCAACGGCATCACGACGGCCGAGCTCGAGGAGGCGCTCGTGCAGCGGACGCGGCTGGCCCTGCGCAACATTGAAAGCATGGAGCTCATCCTAAGCGTCGTCTCCATCCCCTACGTGGACGCCCCCATTGTCACCGTGAACCCCGTTGTAGACACGCTGATTGACTTGTCCGACAACACGTTCCAAATGCACAAGGAGGACACCCTCAGCGGTGCGGGCTACGATCTGGTGCACCAGCTCCGCGTCACGCACCACTCGCTGCTAGGCAAGTGCCAGCAAGCGCTCCTGACCTGGCAGGAGCAGCAAGGGAGCAGCGGTCCGGACATTGGTTACGCAGGGAGCCTCGGTGCAGTTCCTTTTGGCACACGAAGCGCCGCACCTGTACCGCTGCTGGAGGCGGCCCCTCAGGGCCGACTGACGCTGTCCCTCTTTGCGCTGCTGTGCTACCCGTGGGACCTCGACGACTGCGACCTGTTTGCCAAGAACCTCGCGCACGCTGGGAGCATTCTCCGGCAGTTGGAGAAGCCCCTCTCGACCTTGACACACCGCCTTATTGACTACTCGAGTACCACCTCCACCGCCACCACCGCCGCAGCGAGCCCCTTTGGCGAGGCCGATGACGGGACAGGAGCAGCGGACGGCGGCGAATTTGGTGCGCCTACGGTGGTCGACGTCATCACGAAGATGACAAAATGCAGCGAATGCAATCCGCTCGCGGCGATCGATCTGGCCTCGCTGACGCGCGCCTACCCGAACGGCTTCTCTGTGGTGATCCCGCAGGTGCAGACCTCCACGTCCAAGGAGGGCACCGTGATGAAGAAGAGTAGCCCGAAAACAACCGTGATCTGCGCGGACAAGGAGTGGCCCCTGGCGTGGCGCGACGGCTTGCCCAGTCTCTTCTACTTTGAGGTGCGCCTGCAGTCGGCGCCGACGGAAACGGCGATTGGCCTCGCGCTCAACTCGCGCCAGAAGGAGCTGACCGTCTTCTACACCGACGCCGGCGAGACTCATGAGGCTCCACTGCCTCCCTTCCACCAGGGTGACGTGGTCGGGTGCGGTGTGCTGCCCGTGTCAGGCCTCGTGCTGCTGACACTGAATGGGCGACTGCTGTTCCTCGGCACGGTGCCGAAAAAGACGCGGGTCGTGCTACCGGCCGTTCGTCTCGGCCAGGCCTCGCAGGTCATTGTGAACTTCGGCACCGCACCGTTCGCCTTCGACGGCCGCTACCTTCACCCGGCGCTCGACAGGGAGCGCGGCCCGACCCAGTACATGGTGTCCACCATGGCCGGCGTCACGCTGCACTGCATGACCGCGCGCGCGTGCCTCGCGCACGAAGTACGCCGTGACGGCGGCAGCGCCAGCACGCTGCGCCACTACTGCTGTGTAGTGGTGTGCGATGCGGTCAAGAAGGTGACCATGTCGCTCCTGGAGATGAACAACCCGCCCGCGAACGGCGCGCCGACGCCAGCGTCGCAGCAGCGGAGGCGGAGCGTCGATCAGCTTGTCGCCTTCGCGGCCGCGGAGCATCTGGTCGTGCTGCTGATTGCCACGATTCGCCGTCTTGTCAACGGCAGCTCGCGGGTGCTCTCCGCGTTCACGCAGAACGAGAGCGAGCGCCTCTTCGAGACCGTCTCGCTGCTCATGCTGCTGCCCCTACACTCCATCCAAGTCGCCACGCTGTCCCTCCTCGCAGAGGTGGTGCAGTGCGTGCAGACGGTCAAGGACTCTGCCGCGCAGCACCTTGTCAACGTCCTGTTCGACTACGCCATGGCCACCCACAACGAGGCCGAGTCCACGGCGATGGTGCCCTTCGTGCCGCGCTGGACAGACTGCGATACGCGCTTCATGTCCATCACCAGCTCGAAGACAGCGACGATGCTCCCCGAGGCGCAGCGCAGCGCCGTGATTGGCGCCCCACTGCCGCGCACCGGCACCGTGTCCTTCTCCGTCCGCATCACGCGCAACAACATGCACAAGGGGCACTCGCTCAAGGGCGGCTACTTCATCGGTGTCGCCGTGGCCGGTCTGACCCCGCTCTCGCCGAGCAGCAACTCGCAGAGCTGGAAGTCGGTGAAGCCGCCTGTCGTGTGGGCCCTGCACGACATTTCGCCGCAGCTCGCGTACGCGACGAACCCGACGGTGAAGCCGAACAACTTCCAGCGCACCTTTGGCCACGCCGACGTGGTCTGCGTCGTGGTGGACCGTGACCGCGGCACCGTCGACTTCTTCCGCGAAAACGAGTACCTGACCCGGCTCTTCTCTGACGTCCCGAATGATGTCGACATTGTGCCTTTTGCGCAGCTCTACAACGACGATGCAGAGGCACACCTCATTGACGGCGAGATGACCGCGCCGCTGACGGCGGCCACACTGCTTAGCTCCGTCTCCGTGGATGTGCTGCGGTGCATGCTGACGCTTGAGCCTTTCGAGACGCTCGTGGCGCGCCGGCTGTGCGAGGAAATGGACCGCAGCTCGTTCCCGCGCGTGTCGCTGATGGTGTTCAACAGCCTCCCCGACCCGCGGTTGCTTCGCCTGCCCAGCTCGCTCATTGAGTCGGCGACGGAGATCAAGGTGACGCGTCTGGTGGGTCTCGAGTGCAAGTACAACCTGGACGGCGAGGCACACTTTGAGTACCTGCACAACATGCGCCGCGCCTCGCACCTGCAAATCAGCTGCTCGATCGCCGCGGACGTGAACAGTGGTAACGCCTCCCTCCAGGGGCTGCGCATGTGTGTCAGCAAGCTAGTCGGTGCGGCGCGGCAGATCGCGGTACCCCTCATCACCACACAAGCACTGTGCTACTTGGAGGGAGAGGCGCGACAGGGCATCATGGACGAAGAGCGGGAGCACTGGGCCTTTTTGTTCCACGGCGTGCGCGTCAACAGCTTCAAGTCGGTGCGCGACGAGGTCACGCGCAACACCGCGCTCGGACGCACCGTGCTGGAGCCGCCCGGCTTTGAGCGGGCCTACGTCTTTTCGCCGTCGCTCTCGCACCCGGGCTTCTGCTTCTCGCGCCACTCGCGCTACCAGCTGGCGACCGTGCCCAGCGAGAACAAGAACATGACCGCGCCGTACATTGCCATTGCGGAGCCCGCGATTCCTTCGTCTGGGACCTTCAGCATTCGCTGCCAACTGATGCGCGGCAGCAGCGGGCAGATTCTCGGCGGCGGCTACTACTTTGGCGTCTGCACGAACGCCTTGACGTGGGCCGGCAAGGATCTGTGCAGCACCACCATCAATGTGTGGGCGATTCACGACATGGAGGACACGCCGTGGCGTCTGCGCCACCTGCTGCCGTCGGCCACCTTTCCCGTCGTCGTCGAGCCGCGCTGCATCATCGTCAGCGGCGACATTATCCGACTCGAGGTGAATCGCACCGCTGGCACCATGTTCGCCTTCCGCAAGCCCGTCGGTGCGGCGGAGGTGCCGCTCGGCCAGATCTACGACAACCTGCCCGCGGGCCCCCTCTACCCGTTCGTCCACCTCTTCAACACAGACGCCGTGGCGGTTCTCTTGCCGCCCAACACGGAGGAGCCTGCGGTGCGCCTCGCTGTGCCGAAGCCGGTGTACTCGGTGATCGATGCCCGTACGCGGCGCTTCTGCGACGGCTGTTACGCGCTCCACCACGAGTGCAAGCTGACGGATACGTGGTACAAGTGCAACGTCTGCGCGGACTACTCGCTCTGCAAGACGTGCTACAGTCTCTTTGTGCACTCGAAGCACACGTTCACACAGATGGGAGACGGCTGCATGGTGCACTCCCGCCGCGCACCGCGCGAGTTTGCGGTCGGCATGCCGGTTGTGGTGTCGACGTCACCGTGCGTGTACTTGCGCAGCGCGGCGTGCCGGCTCGAAGAGGATGACCTCTGGACAACCGCGCAGGCGGTCGATGAGAACGCGCTGGTGCTGTGGGGCCTGACGCGGCCGACGCGGGTGCAGTTCTCCATTACGATCGAAAGCACCGACGGGGAGCCGCTCGGCGTGGACAGTCCGACCTTCGTCGGTGTGGGCATTGCCGACGAGGTGCTGCCGCTGACGCGCAAGAACATGCGCGCCTGGTGCCACAATCTGACCACGGAGAAGGTCTGCTTCTCGAACGACCCCACGCTGCACTCGGCGATGCACCGCGAGAGCCGCAGCCCGTATGGGTTCCAGAGCGGCGACACCATCTCGTTTGAGGTGAACCTCGCCAAGTCGACGGTCACCGTCTTCCGCAACTGGGTGGCCCTGGGCACGTGCCACATGCAGGCCCGCCGCACATCCGGCTCCGGCCTCTTGCCGCTCGCATGCTTTGTCGCGTTTGGGCGCCCCAACATGAAGGCGACGCTATTCTCGGAAGGCCCGGCGACGACGGTGGCCCGCATCGAGGACATCAAGGCGTACATCGTGCGCGCGGTCACCCGGACGGGCGAGTGCGTCGTGGCGGCGAAGGAAAACTGCCGGCTGCCGCTCATGCCCTTCTCGGATTTTCTGCCCATGATGGAGAAGCAGCGCCGCAAGCTCCCGGCCGATCGCGCGCAGTGGCCGCTGGGCTACACCTTTGTGAACAACCAAATGACGCAGGCTCGGCTGGAGAATGTGGAGAGCCCCGAGATGGTGCACGTGAACGTGCTCGCCACGGAAGAGACCATCGTCGTGCCCGCGCAGTGCTTTCTGGTGAACGAGAGCGGCTCACTTGTGCTCGACTCGCTGGTCCACTCGGGCATGACGCGCACTGTGGGGCCGAGCATGAAGAGCTGCTTCGTGCTGTCGCGCTACCTACTCATCTTGTCGTGCTTGTGTGAGAGCGACACGCTGTCGCCGCTGGTCACGAGTCTCGGCAGTGACATCATCGGCATCCTGAAGGGGCTCGCCTCGGTGCAGATCACCAAGGACGCGGCGACCGACTTCCTGACGGACATCCGAAACACCGTGGCACTGACCGCCGGCTGGGCGTCGTACCGCGGCTCGGAGGTGTGGAAAACGTCGTTCGGTGGTAGCCCTAGCGGGAGCAGCGTCTGGGGCGTGAACGGCGACGTGGCGAACAGCATGAACGGCGTGATGGAGAGGCTCACATTTGTGCCGACCCTGGGCACCGAGGAGCGTCGCCGTCGCTACCGCCAAGGCCTGCTGGTGCACATTCTCGAGGGTGGGGACGGCCAAGACGGGAGCGGGCAGTCCTCGTCACCGCGAACCCGGTCGTTGTTGCGCAACACGGTGTACCGTGTGCTGGAGCGGCGCGGCGACATGCTCTCGCTCAGCCGCGTCGTGGACGGCGAGGTGGTCGAGTGCAACTTTCGCCAGTGCGTGCCCCTGAAGCAGTGCGCCGGGCAGGCGTGGTACCTCGAGTCCAATAGCGTGCCCTGCAGCCTCCTCGAGCACAGCACACGCGTCTCGAGCCTGAGTGCCCCTCATGGCACGGCCCGCGTCCTCACGCTCGAGGGCATTTGGGAGGGCACCGCGACGATTACCGAAGGCCGCACGGTGTCCTTCCGCATCAACTTGCTGAACCACTGGTTCGGCGAGGCGCTCTTCAACTTCTCCAGCAACAGCAGCAGCGGTGCCCCAGACGATGGTGACGATGTTCTGTCGACGATGCCCGGCAAGACGCCGACGACGGCCCTGCGGGCTGTCTACCAACACCACCGACTGGAGCGCACGGTGACCATCTACATTGTGCCCCTCGACGTCGCAGAGGCCATCCTCGACACCACCCCACTGCACGACCTGTCTCACTACGAGGCGGCCGCGATGGCGATCCGCGACTTCTGCGAGCGCGACACCACCGACGAGGGCAGCAGCCAGCTCGTTGTGCTCCGCGGCACACTCGACTACGACGGCATCCGCATGGACGGCATGTACAAGAAGAGTGACGAGCAGCCCGCACCGTTTCACGCGAAGCTGCGGCAGCACATTCCGCTTGTCGCCGCGACCACGCGCGAGCGCCACGTGGAACCGCTCCCGTCGTGCACCGACGCCGTGCTGACGCCGCCGCGGCACCGCGACGCGCCTGAGGTGCTGCACCGGCTCATTGTGCTCCTCGCCCACCATCTGTACCTGGTGCTGTGCAGCCACCTGTACGTGTCGTGGCACGAGCTCGAGAGCGCGCTGCTGCTCAACGACCACCCGCTCACTCGTCAGCTCGTGGGCAACGCGATCGGGGTGCCGCAGCTGCTGCAGCTGGTCACCGACGCAGCCAACTTGATCTTTGCCCCCAAGGTGAAGGCGTGGGAGGCCGCCACGCTCGCCCGGCTGCTGACGGAGAGCTTCCTGCTGCGGGCCGACGTGCTGGATGTGTCGCCGCGCGCACTCGTGTGGGACGCGCTGCACGCTGTCGTCGCGGCAGCTCACCAGTGCGGTGACTACTGTCGCCACGACCTCGTCACGCACGTGACGACGTTTCTGCGCCGCCACGAGGAACAGGTGTCGCCGTCGGTGCTGCGGCAGCTCCTGGCGCTGCTGGTCGGCCAGCTCAACAGCTGCGCGACGTGCCCGTCGGCGTTCGTGGAGGCCAGTCGCGACAACTCGGCCCTGATGGAGCTCGTCCTCGCGTCGCCGCCGCTGATCCAGTCGACCCTACAGAATCGCTCGCTGGACCCGCTGAAGTGCCTCGTTGCGATGTGGCAGGCGCTGTCGGACGGCACGCCGCTCCCCAAGGCGGTGGAGTGCTCGTCGGGGAACGAGCTCGTGGCGGATGGCCCTGTGCAGACGGAGTGCGTCTTTGGCGACTACGAGGGCGACGTGCTCAAGGTCGGCAAGGTGGTGAGCGGCGTCAGCGCGCCAGCCAACACGCGGAGCTACTACGAGGTGGTTCTGCCCGAGCACGTGCCGTCGCAGTTCTCCGTTGGGTGGGGCACGCTGCAGCACAAGGAAGTGCCCAGCCAGCACGTGGGCAGCGACGCCGCCAGCTTTGGCTTCAACGGCACCGACATTCTGTCGCCCAAGGGTCGCCAGGAGTACCGCATCTCCAGCGAGCCGGGTACCGCCATGGTGATTGGCTGCCTGCTGGACTTGACCGAGCACACGGTGGCGTGGTCCATGAACGGCTATCAAGGCCCGCACGTGCCGATCCCGATCTCGCTCAAGGGCAACGTGCTCTTCGCCTTTGTCTCTATCGGCGCGTGCAAGGGCATGGCGATCCGCATGCGCGCGGAGCAGTTTGAGTACGACCCGGACGGCTACACCGATCTCTGCGGCCGCCACTCGCGCCCGCTCATCCGCAACTTTGACCCCCGCGAGACCAGCGCGTTGCCGGTGCAGCCGATTGCGTTTTACTGGCAGCTCGCGAACTACCTCTCCGACGCGGAGGACGAGAAGCCGCCGCAGCTGCCCTTTGACCGCGAGGCGTCGATGGTGTCGAACAACGTGTCCGCGTGCACGCCGACCCGGTCCACGTCCATCACGTCCCTGGCACCCAAGTACCCACTGGTGCGGTTGATGTCCGTGTTTGAAATCAGCGACTACACCCACGTCATCCAAACGCTGGAGAGCTGCATGACGACCGCCAGCCACTATGTGGACCTCGACGGCGACACAATCACAGGGCAGCTCTCGCAGAGCTTCGTCTTTTTGAAGCGCTTCGTCCGCCGCCAGTTCCGTCAGAAGCTCGTCAGCATGCACATGCAGTACCCGGAGAAGCGCCAGCCCCCGACCGCCGTGACGATCTCGCTCACAGAGCTCTACTCGACGCTGCCGCGGTCGCCAGAGGTGGCGCTGCAGCACACCGTGCTGGCCCAGCTGCACCGCCAGATTGGGCTCCTCAGCGACGGGCAGTGGATGTCGACACCGCTGTTTCTCGTGCACCTGTTCACCACCGAGTCCGGCCAGGCGCCAACGGACGCGGGCGGCCCGTACCGCCAGGTGTGGACGTGCCTCGCGGATGAGATCATGACGCACCCCGACCGCTGCTTCCCGCACACTGAGTTCCACCGCAACCCGCTGTTTGTCTTTGTCAACAACTCGCAGCGGCTGACGCTGGTGCCCGACACGTACGCGTCGTCGCAGTACGAGCTGACCCTGTTCCAGTTCTTCGGCAAGCTCATGGGCTACGCGGCGCGGTCCAAGACACCGTGCGCGGTGGACCTCTCGCCGTTCCTGTGGAAGTTCCTGGTGGACGATACCTTGTCCATTCGCGACTACTACACGCACGTCAACAGCGTCGTCGAGAAGAGCATTGAAGACGACGACTTTCTCTCCAGTGGCGTCGCCGAGGACGTCATTCCCGGCTTTGTGGACCACATTGAGTGGCCCAAGGAGGACGGCCTCGGCTCCGAGGCGGTCATGGCGGCGCGTCGCAAAACAGCGGAGGAGTGCCTCATCCACTCCATGGACAAGCAGCTCCGGGCCATCCAAACAGGCCTGTGGAGCACGCTGCCGCGGCGTGTGGCGCGCTGTCTCTCCTGGAGCGAACTGGAAACTTTGGTGTGCGGTACCGCGGACCCGTCCATGTCGGAGCTGCGCCAGTGCATCCGCCTCCAGCTGACCGGCCCTCGGCAGAAGTACTTTTGGCAGATTCTCAGCGAAATGACGTCGGAGCAAAAGTCTAACTTGCTCTGCTTCGCCTCGGGCCAGAAGCGTCTGCCGCTCATTCGGCTGATCACCGTGTCGGAGACCAATGAAAGCATTGACCACCTGCCACGCGCACAGTCGTGCTTTTCTATCATCACCCTCCCCAAGTACAGCTCCTACGAGATGTTCAAGGAAAAGCTCCTTCTCGCCTTGTCTCACCAGACCGAGATGGATCTCGCGTAATATCAGATAGTTCGAAGCACCCGGACAGTGTATGTGTTTTTTTCTTTCTTGTTGTTGTTTTTCGTTTCATTGGTGCCGCTTGCGCTGTTTGGCCCTGACATTATAGAGATTGTTGTTTACTGATGCAGGCACCGCAACGATGACGGCAATAACGTGATAATTATTGGCCTTTTTTTTTCTGTTCGTGCGACCGTGTATCTTTTCGGCGCGATTGTCGTTTTTTTTTTTTTTGATGTGTTGTTTGTTTGTTTCCGTTGTTGAGTTGAACTGGCACCATCTTGCGTGTACCGCAAACCTTGTGCGATTTTCCCGCATGCACACAAAAAGTAAGCTCTGTCCAAGTCATCCGACCATGGCGTTTGACACACACATCAGGGGTGTCTGTCCCGTCCAAAAAAAGGGGTTGTTGATTTTGGAGACAGACAAACGTACAGGGGCATTTGCGTTGTCTATCACTTGACTGGTTTTCCAAACGTCTGACTTCACCTCAGAAAAGCTCGTTGCCTGGGTCTTTTGTTCAGGCGTGCACCGCGGGCAGCGTGACGCCCCGATATGTCATCGGTGTGTTTCACATTCATGCACACCTCACACAGCAGTTACTATTTCTTCTCCCTCCTCACCCTCCTCACCCCCCCCCCCCCCCCCCACACCTCTCTCTCTGTCTCTCACTCCTCCCCTTTTTGTCGTTGCTGCTGTGTTGCTCGAAGTGTTGGTTGTGAACCATTCACTCTGCGTGTCAATGAAGCTGGTACTGGTGTCCCTACTATCACTCTCTTGTCAAATACGTGCTTGTGCATTGCCTTTCGGTTGTACTTTTGTGTGAAGCGACGGTGACCACCGAGCGAGAGTGAAGCACGTGGAAGACCGATCGTTGGACACCATTGACGACAACGACATCAGTACATTCTTGCTTGACTGATGCGACCGCGCGCTGGAAGCTCGCCATTGCTCGCCGCCTGCGCGAATGCCCCCTCGTGGCAGTCCGTGCTGAAGGTGTACGGCGACTGCTGTCGTGCCCTACGCGGTGTGTACGCACCGTCCACCGCCGAGCTCCGCCACGGCCTCCAGCAGATGCCCAACGCGTGGAGCACGTCCATTTTTTACTACTCGGTGGTGAAGGACGCCTGCGGTGTGGAGCGGCCGGACGCGGGTGTTGTGACGGCGGCGATGATGCAATTTAAAAAGAGCGGCCATGTCGGTGCCATGAAACGCCTGCTCGACGAGGACTTGGTGGACGGGAGTGCGCAGCGCGCCAAGGCTGCGTTCGTGCTCACCTCGTACACCGGCCTGTGGGAGGAGGCTCTCCAGGTGTCACAGACTCACCCGCATCTGCTCTCGGCACCCGCCCAGCGACGGACGCTGATCAGTTGCCTGTGTGGGGCGGGCAAGTGGCGCGAGGCGCTCGCCGTCGCACAGCTGCCCAAGGGCCGCGATGACGAGGCGGCCCTCAGCTCCGCCCTGATGCGGCCCATTGTCAAGCAGCTGTCCATCACACGGCAGCACGACTACGCGCTGCGCCTGGTGTGCCGGGTCCTGTCCCGCGGCGAGCCCCTCGACCTGTCTCTCTTTTCCGCCATCGTCACGTCCTTGAAGAACCGCGACCAGTGGCAGGCCGCGCTGGAGACGGCGCAACGGCTGGGGGTGTTCACTCTCTCGCGGTCCGAGGCGCAGCACAACGTGGCCCTGCTCAATCAGCTCGTGACCTGCCTGTACGAGGCGAACGTGTACGGCGCATTCAGTATTCAGGAGGTCGTCGCGAACGTTACGGAGAGGATGGAGCCCAAGGAGCTCCTCTTCCGGCCGCTCCAGCGCGAGCGCCAGTTCCGCCTCTTCACGCAATCAGAGGTCTTCTCGCAATTTCACAACATCCTCACTCTCATGGATGGCACCTTCGGACGCGTTTTGCACTTGCCACGCTGGCACAACAAGGGTCTCAGCGCCGTCGCCAATGCAGCGTTGCAGCAGCGCGCCACGGTGCTCGTCGTGGACACCAACTTTGTGATGCAGTGCGTGTCCAAACACCTTCCGATCGAGCACTTCTACCCCGCCATGGCTGCTCAGATCCCCTCGGTGAGCCTGTACGAGGCGCCTCTCATCGTCGTTCCGTTCACGGTCGTTGAGGAGCTGTACTCGTTGGTCTGGAGCACGCACAACCGCCTTCGACACTCCGTGAAGCTGCTTCTCTGGTCGCGCATCGTCACGCTGCTCCAGCGCCGGTCCGTGCACGCTCTGTCACTGAGCTCCGAGTACCCGGCGAGTGCGTTCAGCATCGTGTCCAAAATGGCGTACGACAAGATGGGCGCCGGCGCGCCGCACGAGTACAGTGGTGATCCCGACCTGCGACTCATGAATGTGTGCCTGTCCATCCAGTACACCTTTCGCCATCACGCGGTGAACGCGGCCATGGGCACCGCGTCGCCCGAGGGCCCGATGCTCTTTTCCTTTCTCAAGTACCACGTGCGCCGGTACAACAACACGGTGAAAGGTGTGGCCTCGGACCAGCTCGTGTTCTGCTCTCTGGATCGCCGCGCATCGCGTGCCGCCGCTGAACTGGGCATTCAGTGCTTCCCCGACTTTACGCGCACTCAGCAGTGAGTCGTGTTGGTGCCTGACAGGCACTTGTCTCGTTGTCTTGTTGTCACAGAATCCGAATATCCCGAAGACGAAGAAAGATTCCTCGGCCGTTGCAACGGCCGAGAGACGGGAAAAAGTAGAAAGTAATAACGGCGCTGTCATCATGCTTCTCACCCCTCTGGAGGTACGCGTTTGGGTCAAACTCTCCTTGTTGGCTCTATTGGACGGCGCTCAGCGCAGCCACACAGACAGTTCGCTCTCCCCTTTAAACTGTTTCCTTTGTTTTCCACGTGCTACAACGAACCCCTCCCCCTCTTCTGTCTCCCTCCTTTTTTTTTTTCATGCCTGATTTTGATAGTCTTTACCTTCTGTACGGTTCCATCATGGCCACTACGCCATCTCGTGCTTCCAGCAAACTCGTGGACGAGGATATCCCGTGTGTGGATTCTGGCAGCTTCCTCAAGCTCTATTACAACACGTTTTTTCGCGAGCCTTTCAACGGCGTCAAGATTGTCGATGACGTTCCCGTTCACGTAGTCTGCTCGGACGTGTACTGCGGCAAGGACTCGAAACAACGGGTCAAGGAGAGCTCGGCAAAGCTGCACTACTTCTCGTACCGGAACCGCTTCAGCCGGCTGCCAGACGGTACGAGCACGGACACACGGTGGGGCTGCCTTGCCCGCACGGGGCAGATGCTACTGGCGACGGCTCTCCTGCGCTTTCATGCGCAACGCGGGCCCACCCTTGGCGCGGAAGAGGCGGAGTCCCTCAAGTCCACCTTCCGCGCGGCGTTCATGGACCGCGCCGACGCCCCTCTCGGCCTGCACCAGATTGAGGACGAGGCCCACAAGGACGGCGCGGCGTACGCCACGTGGCTCTCCCCGACGCAGCTCGCTGTCGTGCTCACTGGTGTTGTGGAGCGCTACAGGCAGCAGGGCGGCCGCATCCCGCACGCTGTGTGTGGCAAGGACCGCGACATCAACGCACCACACATACGCGCCATCCTGGCCGGTGGGGAGCCCGTGATTTTGTTCATCCCCTTGGCACTGGGCCTCGACGCTATCAGTGAAAAGTATCAACGGGTGTTTTTCGAGTTGCTCGATTCCCCCAGCGGCTGCGGCATTGCGGGTGGCGTGAAGAAAGCGTCGTACTACTTCTTCGGTCATCAGGGCAGCAACGTGGCCTACTACGACCCGCACTACGTGCAGCGCGCCTACCGCTCCTCCGGCTCCCTTGGCGAGGCGCGCAGCCACTACAAGATGTCCAGCGTGAAGCGGCTGAGCCCTTTTATGCTCACCGCTTTTTACATTGGGTCCAACGAGGACCTCGAAGCACTCATGGCGCTCGTGGAGGGCATCAACAAGGGGTTTCCGTTTCCGCTGATCAGTCTCACGGGGCGTACGGAGGCTGCCGTGCGGCCCACCGCTGACAACGCAGGCCAGCAGGTGAGCCGTGCTTCGGCCCCGGCAAGTCCTTCTGTCGAGCTGAGCGGTGACCAGCCATTCTCGAACCCACTCTCTCCAGTGCCAGCCTAACGCGCCGCCACACGCACACCCACGCACTGATGCGGCCCCCACAGTGCACATGTCCAATTTTTCGGGCCGCCGTCACGGAAAGCCACGTACTTTTCGCTGATTTTCTTTATTTTCCATGTGAACAGTTCTCCCAGGCACCCCACGCATTTGATTTTTTTTGTTGTTGGCGCTTTTGGTTCTTCTTTATGCTCCCCGTTGCGCCGACCATACTAATCAACAAATACTGCGCATCCCCGAATAAGCATGTGCGCTTCTCCTTTCACCTTTTTTTTTTCCTTTCGCGTCGCAGTTGCTGTTTCGGCCCATCTTCTTGGCTGCCCCTCCCACGTTGTAGAAAGTCAGACTGTACAGCAATGGTTGCTGGCGCAAGGCTGTCTCTCTCCCTCTCCCTGTCCTGCTTGTCGCAAGAGTCCCCTTGTCGTATTTCTCACCTTCTTTCCTTCCCTTTCCTTTCCTTCCCTTTCCTTTCCTTTTTTTTTCTTTCCTAACCTCTTCCGTCCGCCCACCACCCACCATTAGGAGAAGTCATACAGACAACTCAACCGAAAGGAGAACAACAATATCAACACAGCCCGCCGGCCCTCTCCAGACACATTCCAAAGGCTGCGAAATGGTCGACCTCGAGCTTGGGGACCTTCTCGACCGCCTCCGCGATGTCGCGGGTGGCGTAACCAGCGTGAAGCAGCAGACTGTGCAGCGCGTCGGCGAAGGCACGCTGCTCGTGCTCCAGCAGTGCCTCCGCCGCCACCCGACGGTCTCGCTCTTGCTGACAAGCCGTTCAGAGCGGCACCGGGAGTGCCTGACAATGGTGCGTGACGCGCAGGAGGCGACCCCGCAGACCGCGACGAGCGGCAACGAAACGCTCGACACGCTCACGTGGATCAACACCGTGGCCTCCCAGCTGGAGGTGGAGCGCCTCTCCGGTATCTTTTCCGACGGCGAAGAGGCGCATGCCTGGTGCCGCAAGCAGCAGCAGAAGCAGCTCGGTGTCGATGACCTCCCCCTCTTGACGCAGAACCGCGAATCCTATGTGTGCCCGTGGAACGTCTTCTTCACTCTCCTGAGCGGCCCGGTCAGCCACGTCTCGAACGCGGCCCTGGTCAGGGGGGAGCTGCAAATTCCAAACGCGACGACTGCGATGCTCGGCGCACTTCACGAGATCAGTGTCGAGTGGACAAACAGTATTGCCTGGTGCAACCTGCTGAAGGAGCTGAATGCTTTTCCGATTGGCCAGGTGCGTGCCATCTGGCAGTGCGCACTCTTTATCTTCCCGACCAGCGCAGCGCTGGTTCAGCAGTACATCAAGCGGGAGGTGGAGGCGCTCCTCGACATGCGCGCTCTACGGCAGTGCCTCGAGGAGGACGAGGCCCGCACCGTCTTCACGTCCCATCTGCGCATCCTCAATACATTCGGCCGGCACCTGGAGATGTGCTACAGCTGCAAGCTGTACGAGCTCTTCTTTGACTACCTGTTCGACTTCATCGAGCCGGACAATCCCACGCACACGGACAAACTGTTCCGCGCGTGCCTGTTCCGCGACGTTGGGTACCATCCGTGCAGCACCCCGCTCTGGACGCGCTACCTGGCGTGGAAGGGCGCGTACATTCGCGACGAGCGGCGGCGCGTCGACTGGCGCCGAAGTCTGTTCCGGCGCATCCTCCAAATGCCACTGCTCGGCACCGAAAAGGTGAAGGAGGAGTACGACGCATTTGTGTCATACGAGCTCGGTAGCCGCATGGCACCGCCGGAGAAGATCGAGATGGAGAAGATGTACACCCGAGCCAAGATGGAGGCGGAGGAGCTCAATCAGATCCTCATCGTTCTGGCGCCAGAGGAGCGCCTGACACCCGTGGCCGCTGGTGCCACACCGACACCGGCGTACAAGATGCTCAACGTGACCGCACCCGGCGGCTACGGTTTCTTCGGCATCCCGCCCGTGCTGACGCCGCAGCTGGTCGCCGCGTACGAGCCACCCGCGGCGTTCGATAACGGCGGTCTCGTCCCCTCCTCATCGGCTGCCGCGGACGACAGTGAGGCGGAGTCCGGTGACCGCCGCGACCACGCTCGTCGCATGGCGTCCGCGGCGACCCGCCTGTGGGGTCTGTGGGAGTCGCTGCTGCAGATGATCCGCCTGTCGTCGCTCGGTGGGGCCCCGCTGCGGCGCGAACGCTTGCGCGCCTTCCTGGCAATGCGCGCGTGCTTCTTTGTGCGCAACGAGAGCAACTGGAGGGAGCTGATTGACCACGTCACCGACAGCAAGGTGGCTGCGTACAGCGAGAAGGAGCGGCTGACGCACGTGGAGGACGTGCTGCACCTCCACGACAAACTCGCCGGCCGCGGCATCTTTTTCCGCATGTACGCGGCCAACCTCTTCTACCACCAGCTCGAGCGCCACAGCACTGCCTTCCGGCTGCTGCAGCGCGGGGCCCAGGACGAGCTGCACTGGCTGCTCGACTTCATCCGCAAGGGCAACCAAGTGGACGGGGTGTCGACCGAAACGCTCCGGCGCCAAGAGGCAGCGCACGGCGATGCCGCGTCGAGCACGCACCTGCAGAACCTGTGTGTGCTCGGCGTCAACTGGATGCGCATGATTTCGCGGCAGCAGGACCGCTTCCACACCCTCCTGGTCTCGCGGTACATGATGCACCAGATTGACTTTCTCTCGCTAAGCATGAATGTGCTGAAGCTGCTCTTGAAGAGGGACGCCATCCGCAGCCCCGAGCACCACCTTAGACCGTTCAACGTCTTCTGCTCCGCGTGGCTCCGGCTGGAGGTGGTGCGCAACCAGAACTACGCCGGGGCCGAGCAGATTCTCTGGCAGTGGAAGG
This sequence comes from Wallacemonas sp. Wsd, assembly GCA_030849645.1. Classification (NCBI taxonomy): domain Eukaryota; phylum Euglenozoa; class Kinetoplastea; order Trypanosomatida; family Trypanosomatidae; genus Wallacemonas; species Wallacemonas sp. Wsd. Next base: position 14,145 of record JASANQ010001144.1, on the reverse strand, counting down.
AGCATTTGCGCATGCTGCTACGCTCCGCCAAGGCCAAGGACTGGACGACGGAGATGTGCGGCACGGACGACAGCTTCCTCGACAGCTGCACGTCGCTCATGACCGCCGACCCGACGCGCATCGCCGACGTCCTGCGCTGTGCAGGCGAGCTGGCCGACGTCGCGCGCACGGACGAGCTGCCGGGGAACTTCCTCGCGCAGTACGAGGCCGTCCGCCACCGCTTCTTCCACGCGTCGACGCCGGTGGACAAGCTGCCGCAGAGCGTGCTCATGATGTGCGGCGCTGGCGCCGCGTCTGGTGCCGCGTTGCCCGCGACCCGCATCCCTGCCACACAGTACGACACGGCGCTGTTCACGCCGCTCCCCGCGGAGCCGCTGCCTGTCGGGTGGGGCGGCCTTGGCGAGGAGAGCGCAAGCGCACCGTTCCGGCTCACCTTCACCGCCGACGCGCACGCGGCCTCCGCGACGCCTGCCGTGGAGACGTTCCCGGAGGAGAGCCTCTGGGGCCACGGCCCGGGCGGCTCCTCGTCGCTCGGCGGCGGCTACCACCACGGCCGCGGCGGTCCGTCGCGCTACACCCCCACGCCGCGCTTTGACAACCTCACGCGAGCCACGCACAGCGACCCCGCCTCGGGTGCTGCCGCGGCGCCGCCTGCCCGCGCGACGAGCAAGCGCACGCTGGTGTGCCGCTCGCTCGCCGTGTCGATGGAGGCCTTCCCGCTCCTGCCCAGCCGCGCCGCGCGGGTGGAGCGTGGCCACGGTGGCGGCGGCGAGGCGCTGGTGCCTCAGCGCGCGCGGCCCACACCGACCGACGCGATCGCAAACTTGCTCCGGCACCTGCCGACGCGCTACCAGTACCTGCCCGCCGACGCGGACATCTCGACCGAGTGGCTCCTTCGCTTCCTGGCCTCCACCGAGGGGCTCAAGTGGACGGAGGACATGGTGCGGCCGTCGACGCCGGTGACGGACGAGGAAGACGAGGAAGCGTTCGAGGAGCAGGAGGAGATGGGGGAGGAGGAGGAGGAGCTCGACGAAGCCTTGTACGCCGCCCTGGTGGAGGAGATGGGCGAGTGGGAACCAGAGGAAGAAGAGGGTGAGGGCGAAGAAGTGGAAGGTGAAAGCGGAGGCGACAGCGCTGTCCAGCTTACCCACCCGGTCGATTCAATGGACGGCGAGACACAGCCAACCGACGTCTCATCGCTGCCTCCCTCGCAAGACCCCCGTGACTAATCTGAGAGAGTAAACTGCCAAAGGCAAAAAAAAAAAACATCACCAAAAAAAAAGCAAGTGACACGACCACCTACGCACGCGCAACAACGAATAAAGGCGATAGACAACGATTACGTGTTCCTGTGCTTGAGCCATGCACGTACGTATTCTGGGGCAGCTGCTCATTTCTGCCCCGCCGCCGGCGCGGCTCTGTGAGTCATCACGACGACACCGCCAGCACGACACCAACCCCTCCTTTCAGTGTGCCTGTGTGTGTGTGTGTGTGTGTGTGTTTGTCCGTTGCGCCGCGTTCTATTCGGCGACCCGCTCGCCTTGATTATCACTCACAACTGTCTCCCCCCCCCCCTCTCTGTTTTGCTCCTTCATCCACACAACCGCGGTCTACCACTCTAGGTTAAACGCTGTGATTGCTGTTGCCGATGTTCCGTCGTGGCGCCTCCGCACTGGGCCTGCTACTGGCACCAAAGGTGGAGTTCATCTCGCCGAAGCCCGATGCGCCGATCAGCAACTTTGAGCTGACGCCGATCTCCCCGCCGCTCTTGTACCGCAAGCTGCTGAAGCTGTACATTGCCAAGTTCGATACCGATTCCGATACCATTGTCAAGGCGTGGAAGCAAACCAAGTACGAATTTTGGCTGAACAGGGATGCCACGGCTGAAGAAGCCGAGAACTTGAGCATCCGCGGCCAGCAAATTTACGAGGCCATCCGGGCGGGCATTGTGCCTGTGTACAGTAACCCCAAGACGGGGCAGGTGTTCTACAAGTACACCAAGGACACGCTGAAGGCGGTGCACAACCAAATCGACCCTGTCTCCGCCGAGGAATTTCTTCGCCGTTTCCACAACCGCATGGACCCCGCTGACGTTGCTGAAATCAAGGCAAAGCTCAAGGAGACGGGCCGCTGGAGCGGGCCCGACGAGCTCAGCGAAAAGGACGTCTTTCGCTACAAGACAAAGAAGCAGAAGGTCAAGTGTACCGATCCGGATCCTGAATAACAGAGACGAGGAGCCGTCGGTTAGTGGCACAGGTGATTCCGTTATTGTTTTTCCCCCATCTCTTGTTATCGCGCCGCAACGATTTCCTTCACACACACACAATCCACGCAACTAAAATAATTCAAGTATGGCGCAGCTGCCGTGTTCTGTTCCGTTTTTGAATCAATACCATTCTGGAGGCTCACTCGAACAAAAAAAAAGAAAGAACAAGAAAAATGAGAGGGAAAAAGAAGAAAATGATCGATTGCGGTGTAACTGCACGACGGCTGGGTTTTGCTGTATTTCGTGAAGGGACTTGCTGTGTCCCTTGGGGTCTTTACTGTTGTGCGAAGTGAGCGACAGTGTCGTTGCCCGTTTTCGTGCAATGCGGGCACTGATTTTGATCGAGTCAGGCGGCCCATCTGCAACCCGTCTCCGTCACCTGGACAGTAGTCTGCCTTCGCCATGTCAACACGCCTACCTTGACACCTACACCCCGCACACATCCACCCTCCCCTCCCCTCTTTTCTGTCCTTTTTAAAAACTACAGCAGGTTTCAATTACATGCATTCCGCAGACCAGTACGATTTCTTTCTCACTGGCGTGGATGCGGCGCCTGGGTCGGGCCCCCAGCGGCCAGCCCCATCGCGAAGTCCGCGGCCGACGTCCGGTGCTGCTCTAGCGAATGTTGGCACACACGCACCACCTGCCACCACGGAAGGTGGACTGCCTCTCGCGCCCGCCCCCCTAGAGCCTCTGCGTGAGTTTCTGGTGCCACCCGCACCGCGCCTGTCACGCCGCAACGACTTTTACACACTTTCGCAAACGGAGCAGCTGCAGCGCCGTCCGCTGACGCAGTGGGAGCGGCAGAACATCTTGGCACAGCTGGAAAAGCCGGAGCCGGTCGACGAGGAGGCGTTTCAGCAGCGACTGTGCACAACCCGCCAGCGCAACGAGGACAGCGCGCGCGCGGAGGTCTCGCAGCGCGCGGCGGAAGCGGAGAAGGCGCTCGCCACACAACGCGAGGAGGTGTTCGCCACGGAGGAGCACCGCCGCAACGACGTATTTTTCCGGCACCAGAATATTGTGCAGCTGCGCCAGATGGAGAAGTTCGTGAAGCGTGCCACGAGTTGGTACAACATTGTCGTCGCGCACGTTTTCATCACCGCGCTGATCCAAGAGAGGCAGGTACAGGAGGCTCTCGAGACGTTTGGGCTCCTCATGGCACCGATGGTGAAGCGCTTCCTCACACTGCGGCGCCAGCGCGCCGAGCGCGTGGCACTGCTGCAGGCGCACCTGCGCGACATTCCGTTCCCCACCCCCGAGGTGATTGGCAAGATGTATGGCACCTTCTTTCAGGGATGGCCGCCGTATCTGCTGGAGCAGCTCGCCGCCAAGGCAAAGCCCATGTTTCTCCGGCAAGGCAGCCCCCTCATGCACGCCGGCGATGTAGGACGCGTCATGTACATGATTACGACGGGCCGCATCTGCATCATCCTGCCCAAGCGCGGCAAAGACAAGCGCCGCGTCAAGGACAACTCCAGCGGCGCCTTCGATATTAGTGCCCCGTGCTACGTGGGTGAGTTCGCCCTGGTATGCAAGGAGCCGCGCTCTGCGACGATTGTGTGCGAGACGGACATTGGCTACTGGGCTGTGTCCCCCGAGGACTACGAGGCGGTCGCGCAGCACCTGAGCCCCGACGTCGCCAGCAAGCAGCGCGAGGCCACGGACGTCCGGCGCCGCCAGAACCTCAAGCGCTTTTTCCCCCTCACGGTCGAGTTTTTGCGCAAATTCCCGTACTTTGAAAAGTTTAGCGACGCCAGTCTGGCCATCATCGCCGACAAGGTGGAGCCGATCGTGCTGCACGACGGCGACTACCTCTTCCAGACAGGGAAAATCGACACCAACGCGTACTTTGTGCAAGACGGCGTCGCGAGACTCCGCGATGAGTACGGGGAGGAGAGCGCGGTCGCCACGGGCAGCTGCGTCGGTGTCTTTGAGTGCTCGTGCGGCGTGAATGAGCCGAAGCGGTCGTCGATTGTGAGCGTCAACTACTGCGACATTTGGCGTCTCTCCCGCGACGTGCTCATTGACGTCGGGATGAGCGAGCCTGGCGCGCTGCTGCACTGTCGCGGCGCCGCCAAGACGCAGCGTGCCGTCGAGATGAAAAAAAGTCCAAAGGTGCCGGCACTGATTCGAGAAGACCCGTTCCTCAACTTTTGTCTGCTCCCCGTGCACCTGAATCGCTTCTACGAGCTGTGCACTCCGAGTGTCTTCTTGAACGGAGAGCGTCTGGTGCTCATGGGCCAGCCGTTCACATCGTTTGTCGTCCTCCTGAGCGGAACCGCCGACGTGACGACGGCCGTCAACGGCGAACAGGTCACTTCACGTATCACCTCCCTCCCGCCGCCTGTGGTGTCCGCACCGGCGCACACCGTCAGCACTCAAGACGATCACGCCGATACCACACACAACACCACCGGGCGGAACAGCGCAATTCCGGCAGTACCCCACACCGCACACGTCGCCGCACCAGTGGCGTCCGCCCCACCCCCGCTGCTCTCGTACGTGTTTGGCGCGTACGAATTTGCGTCGTCGTCGTCGCAGTACAGTTGCACAGTGACCAGCTTTGGCCTTTGTGAGGCGTACGTGGTCAACCGCCACAAGTTCGAGACGCTCCTGCCGCCCGAGCTGAAGAATGTCCTACTTCGCAACACCAAGGCCCGCGACCTCGTCGTGCGGGCGAACAAGAAGAAGGACACCGGCATGTTGCGTCAGCCGCCCGCATCAGGTGTTGTCAGCTTCGCACAGGCATACAAGGCCCTCAAGGAGACAACCGCACACAAGGACACATAGACAGTGCCTCTCCACAGTGGTCCTTTTGAGCCCATCATGTTCAATAGACACGTGCCTTTTCTTTCGTTGTTTCGTTGTTTCGTTGTTTCGTTTTTTTTTTTTTTTTGCCTGGCGAGAAGGCACCCACATGCATCGCACTTCATCCCCCGAAACGAAGAAAAAAAAAATACGCGGTTCGCGCCGGTCGTCAAGCGCACAAGCGCGTAGGCAGCCACACGTAGACTGCGACGAGACCCCTGGTGCTCAGCAAAAAAAAAAAAAAAAAGTAAACTTTCTCTTTGCTATCTGAGAAAGTCACGAGCTACCTCGATGACGGAGCACCTGTGATGGGCGGCTTGTTTACCGCTTCACTGAACTGTACCCCCCTCGCCTCATTCACCTCTGTTTCACATTTCTCGTCATCACCTTTCAGTTTTTTGCTTTTCACACTACACGCCTACCAGCCAACCGTGCAATGCTCTTCCTCATTGCCAGCTTCAGCGGCGAGTTGCACCCTTGTCCCTTGGCCTTCTCCGCTGCTGCGCGGCCGTGTCGCATCGTGCAGGAGCTCATTGGAGGCGGTTTCTCGACCAAGCACTACACCTCACAACTTGTGCAGCGTGCCGACTGTGATCGCGTTGACATGAGTGAAGAACGCCTCTTCGCTGATGAAACCGCACAGCGCGCGCACGTCATCACTGTCAAGACTCCAGGTGAGGATGGTGGCGTGCCGGTGTCACTGGCTGCGGCAGACTGGTGGTTTGCCTGGCACCCACAGCACGTCCCCGTGTCGCTGCTCTTCACCAGCGATGCCATGCGCACGCTGGACGGTGTGGGAGATTTAGGCTTCACCCGCCGCGTGGAGGTGCTGTACATTGCTGAGCCGGAGGCCGCGGTTGCCGTGCCAGACTTTCTCGCGCCGCTCGCCACGTTTGTGAATGTGCGCAAGGTGTGCGAGTTCAGCCAGTGCGGGGATGTGCGGTGGATGCTCTCGTGTCCGCATCTGGCGTCGGTCGACATGATGGGCTACAACAGGCCCACCGACTGGAATGCTGGTGAAGTCTTTCCGCACATGCCCGCCCTCCAGGAGCTCATCTTGTACGAGGGAGGTGTGGCATGCCTGTCGTGGCTGCCGCTGTGCACAAAGTTGACCACCCTCACCCTGGATGGCTGCAACTGGTTAGAGAGCTGCGATGCGTTCGCCACCATGCCGGAACTGGCTTCGCTAAAAGTCCTATTCGACAACCTCAAAGACATTTCCGGCCTTGCGTACTGCCGGAAACTCACCAAGCTGAACGTTGGTGGCCACAAGACGCTCACCGATGCAAGTGTGATTGGCACACTACGCCATCTGAGGCAGCTGAACATTTCTCACACGGGCATCAAAAACATCAGTTGGATCGACGGGTGTGAGGCGCTTGAGGAAGTCTCCCTGTTCTGCGTGCCCCTCGAAGAGGGCTTCGACGCACTGGGCAGGCTCTCTTGCTTGCGGAGTCTAGATGTGCACGAGGTGCACGGATTCCCCTTCCACTGGGTTTCACCTGATAGCCACCTCGAGGAGGTTTCGTTGGAGGGCTTTGGCGACACCACTGTGGTAGCGATTGAGCACCTGCGCAATGCCCGGATGCTCAGGAAGGTGAAACTGCTGCCTGACAATGGCGACGACCACAAATGGGTGCCTGACTGCACCATGCTGGAGGAGCTCGGCATTTGCTGTGATGCAAATGCCACACATCTCCTGCGCCGCATTCTCTCTCTGCCTCATCTGCGCGATCTCAGACTTACGCTCCGCCCAGTTGCCGGCCACGCCGAACCAGCCGGCCTGATCGCCTCTTCCACTCGCAGTGACGGTGTGTCGCCACTTGAGAAACTGCACGTGACAGCGTCGGGGATGCAGGCTGCTAATGATGTGTCCTGCCTCGAGTGCATTCGCCGCTGTTTGAACCTGAAGACGTTGACGCTGAAAAGCGTCCCTCTTTCTCTGGGTGGTGACGCATCTTGGCTGTCAGCGCTGACGTCGCTGCAAGAACTTCGCATCAGTGACTGCGAAGGCTCCGCCGTACTGAACGACGTTGGCACTCTGACAGAGCTGCGAACCTTGTTCTTGAGCAAAATAGACCAGTGGAGTGGCTTCTCGGGTGACTGGGCGTGCCACAAACTGAGCGTCTTTGTCGTGCAGTCGTGCAGTGAGCTCGTCGACCTCTCCGCGCTCCGCAACGGCGTGCCCATGCATGAGCTCACCGTTGTGGAGGTGGCTAACATCCCGCTCAGCGATCTGTCCTTCCTGGAGACGGCGACAGGTTTGCGGAACTTGACCGTGCGCTCGCTACCGCAGCTGACGCGCATGACCGGTGTGGTATTGTGCCGAAATTTGCGTGAGCTCGTCCTACAGGGCTGCGCTGCCGTAGTGTCTCTGGACGGACTGCAGCACTGCCTGTCTCTGTCCGAGTGCCTGCTGGACGAGTGTGAACAGCTCACGGATGTGCATGCCTTGAAGAGCCTGGCCAACTTAAAGACGCTGTCTTTATACTCCTTGTCCAAAGTGACCTCCCTCTCCTTCACACCAGCCGCCGCTACCTCACTGCGGGAGCTGATCGTGTGCAACTGCCCTCGGTTGGCGTCCTTCCGATTTTTACGACGCTGTCAGCACCTGAGAAAACTCTGTCTGCTCAAGATGCCGCACCTACAAGCGCTGCCTGCCTTGGGTGGCTGCTCGTGTCTGGCATTCGTCCGTCTAAAGGGCCTCACAGGCCTGCGCGACGTGTCGCCGTTTGTCGCCTGTGGTGCGTCCCTTCAGGATGTGGAACTTGCGGACTGCAATGCCATCACCAACATGCAAGTGCTCTCACAGCTTCCGCATTTGCGCAATCTGAGTGTGGCTGACTTCACCTCGACCGACCTGACATGGATTGGCAAACTGACCGCACTCACACACCTTGAACTGTTTCGCTGCACCGGTACGGCCGATTACAGCTGCATTGGGCAGCTGACGGAGCTCAAGTCCGTGACGCTGTCTGAGTGCTCCGTCTGTGACGTCAGCTGGATTGCTGGCATGCCGTCGCCTCCTCTTGAGTCCCTCGAGCTGTCGAGGTGTCCGGATCTCAAGGTGAGCGACCCGACCGCGCTCCCAAATTTTGTGATACTGCGCTGATGAAACACGTCAACTCGTGTTTACCCTGTCGACCCTCATTTTTATTCTTCCTATTATTACCTAGACTCAGCGAACGAGTCCACACTATTCCCATTTTTCGTTCTTTTTGTCTCTCCCTATGTACTCAGCGTACGCCCATGTCAGGACAGGTTTCTACAGAATGCGAGGAGAAGAACATCAAATACAAACTTACCAGATCTGCCAGTTGAAAAAAACATTTATATGGCCCCGATGTTTCCTCATTTTTCAGCTCCAAAGAAATTGTGCTACCATTCTCTTCAGTGAGCTGATCGCGAGTGCAGAATTCACGTGTGTAAAAAAACCTTTCTTCATATATATATATATATGCTCGTATTCCAGACTGACGACGCGGTCGCGTGCCCGCCCGGCAACACCGTCACCATTCCCGGCACCAGCCGCACAGCCACATGCCCACCGTTCACGGGAGTGTGCGACATGCAGTGCGGCAAGGACTGTGCTCCACAAGGCGCTCTGACGATGGCGGCGACCGGTTGCTCGAGCGTGCTGCTCTCCACATTTGCGTGGCATCGAAAACTGGTCAAGGTGGCAGAGCATCACCTCTGTCCACCCGTGTGTGCGTTTTTTCCTTTTTTAAATCTCCTCCCCTCTCCCTCGCTCTTTTTTCTCTAGTTTAATGCTTCCCCGATGAGACTCTTTACTTTCTCCTGCAAACAAATGTGATGTGCCACGTGCGCACAGCTGGGCCACTTGTCGGTTTCTGCGACGTCAACCGCGGCATTGGCTGTGCCGCGTTTGCGCCTCCATTTCTCCCTTCTTTTTTCCTCTCTTACTTTACTCTCATCTCATCCTGTTTCTTCTTTTAACCGGGTGTTTCACCCCTGACGTGGTTCCACGTGAAGCCAAACACCAACGACAAGAGACGCCGCTGCGCTTTCGTCTTGACGCTTCTTTGTCGCCATGCTGATCCCAATGCACCAGGCAACTTTCCTTGGCAGCTTTTTCTTTCTCATTTTTCTTCTTTTCCTTTCATGCTTAGGGTCCTGAAGTGGCCGCGCTTCCGTTCGTCCTCCCTGGGTGACTGCGGTGATGATGGAAGCTCGACACACTTGGATCTAAAGGGACCCTTTTGTTTCGTCGCACACAGACGACCCTATTGATATATCGACATTATATGCTTCAAAACACGGCTATCAAAAAAAAAAAAAAAGGCGCGCAACTGGGAGGTGCCTACTCTGCTTCCCATGCCTCGCAACTACCAGACCATCGACACGAGTAGGTCGCAGACACCTACGTTGCCACGTCCACACACACACACGCATCTCACTTTCCCACCTTCTTTCTCCTACTTGACTTCGATGCCTTTTGCACTGAACGTTGAAGGCTCCGTATTCCACATTCTATTCCACCTATCCAGTTTCTTTCCTGGCGCAGCTGGCGCGCGTCGTTTTTTCCTTTTTCCCTCTCCTGCCCCCCTTTTCCGCCGTAACTCGCTGCTTTTCCTCCCAGGCGGGCTCCCCCTGCGCCGAGCCTCTAGGGGTCCCTCTCTGGGCCGCCAGGGCAGGGGGCTCCGGGGGCGGGCAGGGTCGCCCCAACGGGGGGACGGACCCCCCACCAGACCACCCCAACCACGAACGGCGACCACCACACAGGCACAAAAGAAGGATTCATTCGCACAGATAATGCCCTCGTTGCTCCAGTGTGACCGGGAAGAAGTGTTTCTGCTCGCTGGCTTGTGTGGCGGCGTCCCTGTGGTGCTGGGGGAACTGCCTGAGCCTGCTATTCGCTTCCCCTCGTCTGTTTCTGGCTCTTCTGTCCATCCCTCGCCGTACCGACTCAGTAAAGCGCAAGCACGCCATTTCCCAACTTTTTGCACGAAGGCGCGGACCGAGCTGCAAATGGAGCCATCCCAGACTGGCTGAGGAGACTGCGTTGCTCTTCCACAGGGTACATCAGTGGCGGGAGAAGAAAGCTGCACACAACTGACTCACTGAGTAGCAAGTCTGCGTGGGCATAGAGCAGTTGAAGAATCCTCTGTTTCCTCTGCACACCTTTCCGAACACCAGTCTATGTGGTGCGTCTGTGAGGGTGATCTGAAGCTGTATCGACGCGACTGCGGGGCCCAATAACTGCGTACAAGGACATACCGGTATCACAGCCACCCACAGGGCCGTTGTCAGGCTCGACTGGGTACTCGTGCCAGCGCACTTGAAACCGAACTGAATCACCGTTCAGAATGATCCTAGAATACATTTCCAATCCCGGAGACCCACGAGTGTCTCCCACTAGGTGAAGCTCCGCCCTGGTGAAGAGATGGCTGGCAGTGAGAAGTGCTCAACAACCTACACAATTCGTCCTTGCGTGCAGGTATCCGTGTTTTGAGCTTCACAAACACACACGACACTAAGTCAAGGCAGATGAGCGCCACCTCGGCGTAAATCTGTACCACACAGCAACATAAGAGTACTGTAGTGCTTTTTGCTGGAAATAAACGCTCTTCTTATTGCCACAAAACCTACTACCGCGGCACAAGCCTAAGTACGCGACTGGATCGGAGCTGTTTCTGAAGGTTCTTTTGATATCGGTCAGGAGTGGATCCATTACAGACCAACCTACACTCAGAAGACTCAACCAGCTAACAGACCACAAGTAGAACAGTGCGGATAAGCTGGACATGTGCAATAACACTGCCAAGAAGCAGCATCAGCAGTGCGCGGCACTGGAGGCAGACGCCGCACCTCCACGATGCATTTGATCAGCGTGAAGAGAACGGCATCGGCCAACCGCTGAGCAGGGACTTCATCGCTATGGCGTTCACAATCCTCTACCTACCTCAAGGTGTGCGCGTGCAGGCGCTCCTGGCCAACCACAGAGCCAAGCTAATGTACTCATAGTTCCTTGCCAAACTCTTCAGCTTTTGCAACGACTCTATGGCTTGTGAAGCCCTCAAAGGTGCCACGGTGCTCTAGGATGCAGGGGCAGGACCGCACCACAAGCAAGTCACCATGGCTGACAGCCTCTAAGACAACAATACTCGAGATGGGCCCATCTACTCTCTCGGAGAACCACATTCTGTGGGTATACCAAGTAGGCAATCCCGTAGATCACTGTCCAAAGCCTGGATACGAAGCCCCGAACGTCAAGTCCGCCTGTCATGGATGAGGACAAGGAAACGGGTACGACGGTGAGCCCTATGCCAGGGGATGGCTCGATACCCAGTACTGTGCACTTGGAAGACGGTGGAAATCACTGGATGCACCGTGATCAACGGCCGAACGTCCGTACATGAGTTGAAAGTCCTTTTCAAACAGTACTTCCCACTTGGAGATGCCTGTCTTGTGACACGACGGTTGGCGCCGAGATACAAGTCCTGACATACAAGCACTGGTTCATTTACATTGTGACACCACTAGAGTGCGACTATTCTCTACGTCAATGGCAATGGACGTGTGCAACTCCTCCCTGTTCTTCCCAGTTGTCATCGTAGCAAACCGTTCGCGTTTCACCGTATTTTAACAGTACCACGGCAGTGAGGAATAGAAAAGAGAGTAGTGCACCTGCCATTCTCCCACGCGCACCACGACCACTGTTTGCGCACATCCTCGAACTACCGTAGAGAAACCGCCACTCAAGAGAGGCTCTCTGCACGGTACTACAACGACTATTCTATGAACCGAATGACGAAAAACGTCAACTCCTCAACACAGTGCAGCAGACAGAACGGCAAGGCTGCCTACCAAGACGAGGAACACAGTACACCCAACTGCGACCAACTAGGAAGGAACTACAAGTAGACAACCACATAATCTCGCCTCACTTTCTCGACGATTTCGGCAACAAAATTTCCAAGTGCGAATGAGAAAGCACTTTGGAACCAACAAACTGAATTGCTTCGCCAATATGAATAAAAACAAGAATAGAAGCAGTAAACACATCGAGGTACACAATTTTCAACGTGAGCAATGACATCACTGTGACCGAGACGGAGAGCGTGGTCAGCACATGCCAGACGGTGGCACAGCAGGCCACTACCACCACCACCAAGACACATGTCCTCATGATAGATCAGAACGTTCAACAGGTGCACAATCGCGCTACACAAGACCTTCTATTTCTCCAGGGATGCTACATCAAGTACATTCACTCCACCAGGGTCCAGACGCAGCTACCGGCCCAGTCTTTGACCAACTACAGATCTAGGAACAACCTGCTGCGACTTAGTGTGTTCGGCCCCTACAGCGTGCTCCACGTGCTGAGTGTCCCACATTTACTATTCAATTACGCACTACCCATCTCACAACATCCGAGATGGTGGGGTATACATGAAGCCATCCAGGAATAACATGATTCCCACCAGGGAGAGTCGAGAAAGGCGTGGACGGACTACCCATGCCACAAGTGCTCTTTTTAAACAACTGCAAGTACCGGTCTGATAAGACACAGAAATGTTGCAGAAGACGCACAGTAAAACAGGCAGTACGAGCTTCCTACCGAACCGATCAGGGCCACGTGGGGTATTTACCTCCCATTCTGCTGGCACACCTACGGGCCCATGAAGGAGTTGGAGCCGGTGAAACGGCCAATGTACGCCAGAAGCAAGCACAGCAGCGAAACCAGAGCCAAAAGAGCAGACGCCATGCCTGCGTCCGGAACGAAGAAGACGATCGCCTCACTATTGGCGCCGAAAGCACAGACGACGACCTGGATATTGTCATTCATAACATAGCAAGCCCGGGTTTGACGACAATAGGGGGTTCCTTGTCCTGTCCACAAAACTGGTACCTCTTCGCAGGCAGACCCCCTCACCTCTCTGGCAGCCTGGCACCGAGGAGTAGCACATGAGATAGTCACAAATTATGAATACAATTCCACACGACATTCTTCCGTACCACAGAATGACAGTTGCATTGGTGGAACTGGTCCACAGCCCTGTCGTTGATCGCAGGTGCCCTGATGGACCTTCCCCTGTACTCCACCGAGACCAAAGGCATCGAACTGAGCCAGGACAGGGAATGGAAGGCCGTGCAACGCACAATCAAGATGTGCTCCCAACGCGACGTGAGCCATGCACCACTACCGCTCTCCGAAGCGCACTACATCCAGGCGAGGGCGCTGCTGCGCCACAAGAACCCGCTCGCCGACCTGTTCCTGGCCCTCATGTGGAACTGCGCGGCACGGCCGGGCGACATTACGACACTGGTCGTGTCGGACGTCCAGTTCTGCCACTCGTCGAATGTACCACCACCAAAGGCGCCGCCCATCACGATGAACGCCGAGAAGGCCCCCAGCCGCGTGTACATCCTGGTGTGGATGGCCCGTGGCAAGGGCTCCAGTTTCCGGTCTCCGCACGAGGTTGTGGAAACTATCCAGGCGTTCTACGCACATGCAATCCCGCCACAGCCGGCCACAGAGTGGGCCTTCCCAGAAGCCGCACAACAGCAGCAAGAAGATGATGAAGCTGTTCACGCACGAGGATGCGAGGATCATTCGCAAGACGGTGCGCAGCGTGCTGCAGTCGTTAGACGCGCACATGACGCTTTCGTCGGTACGCAAGGACTCCATCCGGTACTGCGCACGCAAGGGCATGACGGGACACACCAACGACAAGACCCTCAACCGGTATTTGGGCGTTGGCCACCGGACAACCGAGGCCGAGATGAGAGAGTGGGACAAAAAGGACGACGCAAACGAGGTGAACCGATCCTCGACGTGAACGAATTCCTCGGCGCTAGCGCGCCATCCACGCGCGACCTGGGCCTGCGCGACGTGGACGTGTATCGGCTCATGAAGAAGCTGAACGATGAGGAATACACGGAAATGCCAGCAGACATCCGGCTCTGGCCCCTGCACCTCAAGTACGTGACGCTGCTGAACATTGAGGCCGTCCGTGCACTCCCGACAGTGCACCCCGAGGCACACGCCTTCCTTGAGCAGGTGTTACCTTACCTTGGCCTCGGCGGCGAGAAGGAGGAGAACA
>JASANQ010001143.1:0-40472 GCA_030849645.1 Wallacemonas sp. Wsd | reverse complement strand
AAGAGAAAGAAAGAAAGGGACCGGCGGGGGGGGGGGGGACAGCACCGTCATTCTTCTACATTGGTGAAGCCGCTAAGATAGATAGAGAGGGAGAGAGGCACATGGAAGAACAGAAAGAGAAAGTTACCGAAACAACCACACATAAAAAGAAAAAAAAAGAAGAAGGAGAAACAAAAGAGGCGACATAAACGTGGAAAAAGAAGAACTCCAAGTCACGCAAATGTGTATCAAGTGGGTGTGCTGGTTAACAGCGCTGGCCAGAAAAATAAACAGAGGCGACCAGGAAAGGCAGATCCAGGGAGGAGGAAAACGGTTCACCGAATGACGCTACCAGCAGTGCAACATTGGGGAGTAGAATGAGACCAAAAGGAAAGAAGGTGCACAACAACATCCTCAAAAAAAAAAAGANTCACCGAATGACGCTACCAGCAGTGCAACATTGGGGAGTAGAATGAGACCAAAAGGAAAGAAGGTGCACAACAACATCCTCAAAAAAAAAAAAAAGAAAGAAAGAAGCAAAGGAATGGGAACGCAAAAGTAACGTAAAGAAAAAGCAAAGCAAAAGAGAGAGAGAGAGAGAGAAAGGGCAAAGTACTCGGCACGGGTGTTCCTGGGACAACGCGTGTGCGGATTGTCATCTTTTTTTTTTGTGCTTTTCCCATCGTGTTTATTATTATTATTTTTTGAACTTCCTAAAATGTGCTTCGTTGAATCAGCTTTGCGATGGGCGAGTCAGCGCTTCCTGCTCTCGCGCCTGACCACCCGCGTGCGTGCGTGTCTTGAAAGTGAAAAAAAAAACGCACAAGTGGGAATGCCCATGTCTACAGTTGTGCGCGTGCGTAAATGTGTGTGTGCGTGTGCTGGGTGGCTCCATGTTATTTTGATGATTTCTTTTTGTGTGTATGGTTGTGTGTGCGCAGTGGTCATTTTTTTTTTTTTTTTTGGGGGGGGGGGGAGGTGCACACCACGCGGTCGAGCTGACTGCTGCTGCGGTGGGCCTACTGAGCGGCCGGGGTGACGCTGCCGGCGACCTCCATCACCGCGTGCGTGCGCGGCACGTGATCGGAGCCGAGCACGTTCGCGCCGTCTTCGGCGACACGCTCGCGCAGGACTAGTTCGCGCTTCTGGCGCAGTGCGTTGAAGCGGTTGACCTCGACGAGGAACAGCTTGTGCATGTCCTGCACGTCGTTCACCGACTCGTCAAAGTGGAAGGGCTCGCTGAGGCCATCCGTCAGGTCGAGAGGGTCGTAAAGGTTCGCAAAGTAGGGGTGCTGCAGCGCCTGCTCTGAGTTGATGCGGCGGCCGGGGTTGAACTCCAGCAGCCGCGCAATGAGGTCGAGCGCGAGCGGGTCGGCGGAGGGCACCACCGTCGCCCACTCCCTCTGTGGGATGTTGGACAGCGAGTTGCGCAGGTAGTCGCGCGCGGACGGGGAGGAGAAGTTCACCACTTCGTCCATGCGAGGGGTGCCGACGACCTCCACAATCTTGTTCAGCTGGTTGTAGAAGGTGGAGCCGCGGAAGAGCGCCTTGCGATTGAAGAGCTCCGCCATGACGCAGCCCGCCGACCACATGTCCACGAGCTTCGAGAAGCCCTTGAACTGCATGACCAGCTCCGGCGCACGGTACCAGCGGTGCGTGACGTAGTGGGTCTTGTTCGTGTCCTGCGTGTCCTCGCGCGCGAGGTTGAAGTCGCAGATGGTGATGTCGTTGTTGTCGGCCAGGAGCACGTTGCCGGGGTGGAGGTCGCGGTGCACGACGCCCGCCTCGTGCAGAATGTGCAGGCCGAGAAGGATGTGGTACATGAAGAACTGGATGTGCTCGGGGGAGATGTGGATGCGCGGGTCGTGGATAACCTGGGCGAGGTCCGTCCGCATCAGCTCCGTCACGAGGTACAGCTTGTGCTGGCCGGGGGTCTCCAGCTGCACGAAAATGTCGCGCAGGCCGAGGATGTTGGGGTGGTGGAAGTGGTTCAGCAGCCGCACTTCACGCAGCACGCGCTTGCACAAGAAGGAGTCCGACAGAATGTTCACCGTGCGGCCGTCAGAGACGGTATTGAACACGCGCTTAATGGCCACCGGACGGCCCTCGCTGTCGATGCCAGCGCAGACAGCGCCGTAACTGCCGCTGCTGATGAAGCGCTGCACGGTGTACGACGAGTGCATCTCGCTGAGCTCCGTGATGAGATCGCGCGTCGCCTGCTCACCCTTGGCCTGAGCGGAGGACATTTTTTTGTCTTTGTTTTTTCGACGAAGTGTGTGGTTGTGTACGTGTGGGTGGGTGGGTGGGTGAGGGGAGAGATGATGCTGTTTGTTTTGAGTTATTTCGTCTGCGCTTGCGCTGTCAGATTTTTGTTGTTGTTTTTGTTTTTGTTTTTGTTTTGGACAAAGGAGTGCCTAGAGAGAGAAGGGAGGATATAGAAGGAACGAAAAACAGGCGTGTCGCGTGCAAAAAAAAATAATAATTGCACGCTAAAAAGAAAAAAGAACTGGTATGGATAAAAAAAAACCCGAGGAGAGGAATACCGAAGATACGAAAGAAGATGTAGCTAGCGAGCGAGCCGAGAGAAGAAGAAAGGGCAACAAGGAGACAAGGAGGGGAGAATGGTATCCGGTGTCAGGTGTTGTGGGCCCTACTTTTGCAGGCAACGTATTCGGCAAACGCGGTGCCGTGGCAACACGAATAAAAGCGCTACTCGACGTGCCAATCACGGCGTCCGGTGCACGTGAGTGCGTTCGCACGCCTTGTGTGAGGGCTGACACGGTGTGCCTTTGATGGACACGTCGCACAGAGACGTACGGGTTGTTAACGGGGTCATCACGGTTGCTTCGTTTTGCGTTTCATATTGTCTCCGCGTGTGCGGGAATTGGGTCCTGGTACCCATAACAGGACAGTACATCTGAGGTCAAAGGACAAAACAACGCAACAAAGAAGAAAAAAAAAGGCGACAGGGGATGTGAGAACAGTGGGTACCTGCGTTTGTACATCAAGCATGTGGTGGCTGTCTCTGTCTTGGCGCGCCAATACTGAGGGGAGGGGGAGGGGGGACGAGTAGACAACAAGGCGGGCGGGAAACAAACACGGCACTTGTTCACCTCTCCACCATCTCTGACTCTCTCTTTCACTCACACAAGCACAGACACACGCTGTCGTGCTTAGCGAATAGGCATCAGCTTGATCAGGCCAGGGCCGGTGCCGTTGAAGAAGTTGCCCTTCCAGACATTGCCGTCGGCGTCTGTGAAGACACCGCTGCCGTGCATGCGATTCGCGCGCCACCACCCGTCGTAGCGCTCGCCCGTGCCCCACGTGTACAGCCCGCGGCCCTCAAAACAGCCGTGCACGAAGTCGCCATCAAACACGCTGCCACTGTCGAGGAACTCGAGGCGGCCGGCGCCGTGCATCTGGTCCTCCTCCCAGTTGCCCGAGTAGCACAGTGCGAGGCTTCGGTAGACGCCATAGCCGTGTCGGAAGCGACGCACCGGCGCTGTGCTCACGGGCTGGCCATCCCCGGCAGCGGCGGCCGCGTCGCCCGGGGCACTGGCCTTGGCGGCACGTGCCGAAGTCGTGGCACTCGCACCGGGGCTCGGTGTGGCAGTAGTGCTCGCGCTCTCGGCCTGTGCGTACCGACGAATGCCGCCCTTGTACACGGCGTGCTCGCGCGCGTGCACAAACGCGCCTTCCTCATCCACAAAGGTCGGCTCCTCGGCTTTGGGCTCCTTGCGCTTGGCGGGCATTATTTTTTTTTTTTTTGCGCGAGTACACTAGTGGTCAATGCCGTGAACAGAATACGCACACACACACAAAAAAAGGAAAAGTAGCAGTAGGCGCAACGCGTGCGACTAGCGTCATCAACAACATGGAAAGAGAAAGAGAGGCAGAGGAAGGACGGTAAAGAGAATGAAAATGAGAGAGGAGCACGTTCGTGCTGTGCCTGCCCGTTGCGTTGTGTCAGTTTGGCGGACGGTGGGGACAGACACAGACACACATGGAGAGAAGAGGCCTCACAGGGGGAGCGTGCGCAATGAGTAGCAGGACCAGAGACTGAGTCTTGGTGCTTTGTTCTTTTCTTTTCTTTTTGTTTCGCTTTTTTTTTTGTGTGTGTGTCTTTGCTTGCTAGAAGAGCAACAGGATGGTCAGAAGTACCTGGGCCGAGTGGCGGTAGACCTCCACGGGCACGACATCGTGCGCCATCACACCGCGCAGGGCAGTGCGCAACTGCGCGCACGTCTCGATCGGTGTCTGCCGAATTTGCAGTACAACATCGCCCGTCAGCAGCCCACTCCTCTCCGCGACCTGGCCCGCCGCAACGGACAGCACACGCACGCCGCCACCACGCAGGCCCAGGGAGCTCGGCAACAAGCCCCCCGGCACGTCCACGGCATCCACGCCGAGCTGTAGCGCCATCCCCATACTCGCCGCCGCGGCGACCGACACGGCAGAGCTGGCAGAGGTCGCGGGTGAAAACGGCGGCGGCAGCGGCTCTGCGCGTCGTGGTGGTGGGGCGTGTCGCGTGTGCAGCGGCAGGACCGCCTGACGCGTGCCTGGCGACACGGTGCGTGCGCTGTCCACGCTGTCGTTCAGTGAGACGCTCGGCAAGGTGGCCACAATGGGCGACTGGCGCAGTGCGGAGGGGGAGCGCGGCGAGAGGTCCGTGGCGGCGGCCACGGCGGCAGCGGTCGTGGAGGGCGTGGGGAGGCCAGCGGCCCCGTGCACGGCTGTCATCGCCTCGGTCACCAGCGCCCGCACGTGTGCGGTCTCGTCGGCATCGAGGGCCGCCATCAGAGCGGCGTAGAAGGCGCCGTAGTTCGCGGACGCGGTGCTGTACGCGGCGGCCGACGCGCTCAGCTCGGCAGGACGTGGTGTCGTGGGCCGCGAGGACGACGTCGGCGGTGTCTGCACATCCTCGTGCCCGACGGCCGGCCCTGCCCGCGAGGACCACACCGGTGGGGCCAGCGCTGACCAGAACCGCCCGACGCGCTGGTGGCGCGCACGGCCCTGGTGCGAGAGCTCGTTGACCTGGCGCTGCAACGTGTTGACCTGATGTTCCACGTCCTGGATCGCCTCGAGAATGCGCGCGCGCTGGCGGCTGGCGTCGATCGCGACCGGCGCAGCAGTGGCGGCGGTGGTGGCGGTGGCCTCGCACGCGGCCTGGAGTCCGAGGTGCGGCCCCGCATCCTCGTCCTCGTCCTCGTCCTCCGCGGCCTTGGTGGCGTCGGTGGCGACTTTGCGCGGTGGCGAGGCACCGGGCGGGAGCGGCGGTCGCTCGGCTGGCGGCGGTGACGAGGACGCGGCGAGGCGGCGCTGCGGCGGTGACGAGGACGGCGAGTCGGCGCGATCGGCGCGTGCGCGTCCACGGCGACCGTCGGTGTCTTCGCCTGTTGGGCGCGTGGCCTCTTGCGCCTGCTGTGCCTGCTGTGCCTGATGTGCCTGGCGCTGTCGCTGCACCTCCGCAGCAATGAGGGCGGGGAGGCGCTGCTCGAGGTCCGCCTCGAGTTTGGCGCGCACCAGCGTCTCCATCCACTCGGCGGACGGTGCCGAGGTGGAGGCCGCCGGCTGGCTAGGCGCGGCCAGCTCGGCAGCGCCGCTCTGGTGGAGCTGTGCCGCCACACAGGCCTCCACAGCTGCCGTGAGCTTCTTGGTCGCGAACTTGTCGATGGACTGGTCGATCATGTACTGCACCTCGAGGGTGGAGGCGTAGCCTTGGAGCACCGCGTAGAGGTCCTTCTTGCGCAGCCACTCCTCGGTTTCGCTGGAGGCGGCCATCGCCACACACAGAGTCGGACACACAGAGGATAAAGTGAGAGAGAGAGAGAGAGAGTTTGGGGGAGACGGAGCAAGGCGAAACACGGCTGACTCGCCGAATGCGCCGTTCAACGAAGAAAGAATAATAATAATACAACGAGAACAAACAACAACAAACACCAGCAACGCAATCGATGGCGGTGCCTCTCGCGCGCGCTCTCCATGGGCATGTGTGATTGAGATGGTGGAAAAAGAAAGGACAATGCTGTACGGAATGTGAAGGCGTCGTAAGTCACGCTCTGTTTCACTGGGATACGCCAGGAAGATGTGGGGCACGGCAGCAGAAATGTAGGCAAACATGGAGTGTCAGGTACAGCGAAGACGGCACCAGTCATGCGGCTGCGTGTTGTCGCCCAACACCGTTGGGTCATTGGACGAGTGACGGTGCGAGCACAGCGAGGCCCAATCAACGCGCCATATAAACCTCCCTTCGATATCGTGGATGGTCTTGTTTTTTTTTTCTCTCTGTTCCGAGGAGAAAACGAGTGACAGCATAGATGAAGCATAAAGAAAAAAAGTGCACCACACACATGAAAACACCACACAGAAGGCGTTTGCTTGTGCGTGTGCGACAATAGTTTACATTTTTAGGGCACGCATTGTGTGATGTGTGTTGCCCCCAGACCTCAGAGAGAGAGAGAGAGAGAGAGAGAGGAGAGTCAAGAGGCGATCAAAGCACGTGGGTTCAGGGAAGTACCCTCCATAGCCCACTCATCCTTCCACTTTTTCCTTGCGTACCGTCTCCTCTTTTTTTTTAGGAGAAGTATGCGGTACCCTTGTAGGCGCTCTCCTTGCGCGCATCGCGCTGCTCCTGGTCGGTGCGCTCAAGACGAGTGAGCAGGTGACGCTTGCACTCCTCGGAGCAGCTGTAAAAAACAAACGGCACGCGCGCGCTACCGGCGATGCTGTGGAACGACACCGTGACCAGGTAGTTGCGCACGCGCGCGCAGCAGTTCACGCAGTCCACGCTGCGTTGTGGCGGCACCAAGGTAACCGCGGCCGCGCCGGCCACCTCCTCCGGTGTGTAGAAGAGGTTGTTCTCGAGGGCCACGACCTGCAGGCGCGGCAAGAACAGCAGACCACCAGGCAGCACGCGCAGCTTGTTATTGTCCAGGAGCAGCTCGGTGAGGCTCTTGAGTTGCCACATCTCGCACGGGAGTGCCTCGAGGTGATTGTTCGAAAGGCGCAGGTAGACGAGCTTCGCGAGCCGGCAGGCATCGGGCGACACGCTCGTGAGGCTGCAGTAGCTCGCGTCGAGCAGGCGCAGGTGCGAGAGATCCCCCATTGCGGCGGGCAGTGCAGCAAGCCCGTAGTTGTTGTCCATGTGGAGCTCCTCCAGGGTGCTGCGCAGCAGCTTGATCGCTGGCGGCACCGTCTTCATGTCGTTGACGTACCGAATCGCCAAGGACGTGGCTTGCTGATCGGCTGCCTCGAATATGATTTCCTCGCAGGTGGAGGCGGGAGCCTGAAGCATCGCCACGGACTGTTCTGTTTTTTTTTTCTTTTCCTTTGGTTTCCGTGCCGGGTTTGTGTATTCGCACTTTGTGCGGAAAGGAGGGGGGGGGGGGGAAGGAATGCAAGGAAGATGACAGGAAGGGGGGTACTAGGAAAAAGAAAGCCAGGAGAGGCGAGAGGGAGAAGTAGACCGTTGCACGACAGAGGGTTTACTGGCGTAATGGTGAGCGCCGCGCGGAGGCAGCCACGAAAAGCAAACCAGCGCCATCGATGACGTCAACTTTAGGACTCGAGCGCACGCTGTATCTGGTCATCTCTAGCTGTTTCTCACCAAGGCCCCGATCGGATTTCTGTACACTTTCACTGGTTGCGTTGGTCTTTTTGCTGTTTGTTTATTTTTGAGGTTTCTTGCAGTGTGTCTGTCTGCCGCAAGGAGATGCGCCAGCTCGGATGGGCATCACTCGCACGCAAACAAACCAGACAACCGCAGGTTAAAAGGCGAAACAGTGGAGTGCGCGCCACACATACACAAGAATAAACACAAACACACACACATGCAGACAAAACAAAGGGGGGGGGGCTCACAAAGATGGAATGTGCCCACCAACATTACATGTCGAGCAAGGCTGCGCCAAGTGCCCAGGAGGCCTCAAAGCCGTTGATCTTCTTCTCCACGCGCATAATCACGTCCTGCGGCACCTTGAGACCCGCGCTCAGCAGGGCGTACACGTAGGCATGATACATGCACATGCGCTGTGGCTGCAGCGCACGCGGACGGCCGTCGGTGCGATTGCCCGCATTCGTCTCGGCCACCTCGCGGGTGATGTTGTCGAGCGTCAGGGAGCTGCAGACCTCTCGCCCAATGGCGCTGAGTCGATTCACCGAGAAGCGCCCAATGGACGCACCAGGCTCAAAAAATGGCTTCATAATGTCGTAGACAAAGGAGAAGGCAAAGACGTCGCCAGTGAAGTTGGTCAGGGACGGCTGGTACACGCCCCACACGCCACACGCCGGCTCCCGGCACGAGACCCAGTCGCGCAGCACGGCCGTCTGGAACAGGGTCGCGCAGGCATCAAAGGACGCCCCGCCTGAGGCGGCCACCTCGGCCGCGTCGGCGGTGCTGTCGCTGTCGGCGTCCTTGCCAATGTTCTCCACGCCCGTGGCGGGCTCGCGGTAGCCTACCGGGAAACACGGGAAGTGATTGCTGTTGAAGCGGTTGAGCTGCTCCTCCTGGTGCTGGTCGTCGCTGTCGAGGTCGCTGTGGATCTCCCAGGGGAGGGCCACGGGCGGCTCCAGACCGCACTGCCCCAGCACGCTCTGCATGAGCTGCTCCGTCGCCGCCATCAGGCCAAGGCCCTCGTAGCTGTGCTGGTAGGCCTCCACGTCCTGCCCGTCGATCGACTTGCGAAAGAGCAAGGACGGCGGGCGGTCGGTGAGCGTGCCGCGCGGGGGCTCAAACACAATCTGCGCCGAGCCGCCGCCGAGGTCGATGGTTGCGGCACGGGTCTTGGACGCCCCGGCCGTGCGCTTGAAGTTGCCGAGCAGGTAGTTGACGGTGAGCCACGCGAGCGGGCCCTCCTCGCCGCCTTCGAGGATGCGCGCGGGCGACGGGCCGCGCAGCCAGAGTGTGTCGCTGGCGCTGAAGTGCCGACGGATGCCGTCAAGCACGGCCTCCGCGAACGCCTTGGACGTCTTGCGCAGGCCCGCGGTGGCCTTGAACTGCACGGGGGTGCACCTGTGGTGCGCTGCCGGGACGTACGCCTCTGCGGCGGCGAAGAGCGGGTTCAGCGACGCGACCGCCTCGACGGGGTCGGCGAACTTGGACAGACCGACCTCGTTGATGCGGAAGAGGGACTCCTCCAGCTCCAGCTGCGCGAGCGTCGGCCGGCCCTCGACCCCCAGCGGCACGCGAAACTTGAAGGCGTGCACGCGGTTCCCCGTGCTGCCAATGTCGAAGACCACGCTGTACGCGTAGCCGTCCCGCGGACACTGGGAGCCGCCCTTCTTCAGTGTCGCCATCAACGCGGCGAGCGTCGGCTCCAGGCGCGCGCGCTGCTCCGTGAGCCACGCCACGTTCGTGAGTCGGCCGAGCTGCGATGCCGCGCTGAACTGCCCGGACGTCTTTAACGCCCGCGCGGAGAGCTCGTCCATCTCCATGACATCGATGAGTGCCCCCACCCTCTCGAGCTCCTTGCGGCGCACATCGTCACGGCACGCCGTCACGTCGCGCTGGGTGTCGATGATGGCCTGATGAACGCCCTCGGTGGAGCGAATGAGCTCCGCCGCGTCCTCCTCGAGTTTCGCCTCGAGCTCGGCGGCCTGCATCTGCCCTTTCTTGAACCGCTCGACCGCGTCAAGGCAGCTGACGTGCAGAGCCCGCTTTGCCCGCACCTGCGTCTCCATCGCCCGCAGCTTGCGGTTGCCAATTTCCTCAAACGAGGTCTGCCCGAGCAGGTAGGCGCCGTAGAAGCAGACGACCGCGATGGTGAGCAGCACGGCCGCCACCACAACCGTGCCTTTCCGCGACTGCGGGTTCCGCGCGCGACTTCGCATCTTCAACAAGAACGAAGAAAAAAAAAAAAGCGGATGGCGAGATGAGACAAGAAAAAAAAAAAAAGCAAACACGAGCAATTACTGAAATAAACCAAATGGGATGAGAAGTGGCAGGATGGGCATGAAGGGGATCAATGTATATGTGTGAGGAGAATGAATATGGCACCTTGGCGTATCTTGTTGTGCCGCCGGAGTATGTGTCGTAACGGGGGGGCACCAAACACAAACAAAAGCTAGACAAATGAGAAGCAGGCTCGCACTCTACCTTGTCTTCCGAATGATTCCTTCACGCGTGTGCAGCCACGAGGCGGTGCAACGAAGCCAGAAGCAGACTGTGCCTCGTACAATGTGTTCTTGCTTGCTTGACTCCTTCTTTTGATGGTGATTATTTCACTAAATAAAAGTAACAGTCAGCAAGTGAGGAAAGCGGTGAGGGAGTGGAGAAGAGGAGAAGCACACGTCTTCGCGCCTTCGCGGCAAACGCTTCCTCGACATGAACGCACGCAAAAGAAAGAAAGAAAGGAAAAAAGAAAAAGCGCGCACAGACACACAGGCAAGCAGGCGCGGGTGAGTGGGCACGGAAGGATAAAAACAACAACAGAAAAAAAAAGGCGCGCGCGAGTGTGTCCGATTAGCTCTCATGAAACGCGTCAAAACGCAAACAACCAAGTAGATCCGTACACTACTTTTCCAAAAACAAAAAAAAAGAGGCCGGGTGGTCGTCGTGAGACACCCATGCTCATCGTATTTTACTGCCTAGATAGATAGATAGAGATATAGAGAGAGGGAGAGGGGTACGATAGTCCCTCGTTCATGCCACCACAAATGGCCCATAGCCGTCGCACTGAGGATAAAAGAGCACGGCAACAACAACAAAAGAAAAAAAAAACAGTAACCGCGCGTATTTTGCGCGGACGGGTGACCTCACGCATTCAGGTTGAGTGGCGGCGGGACCTCGGCGTCGGGCCCGATGCACTGTGGCGAGCGCAACGGCGTCGTGCCCGCGCTCTCCGGCAGCGGCCGTGGCGGCTCCATGCGGGCGGTGGACTGGACACTGAGCTGCGAGATGCGCTGCACGGGGGCCTGTGGCGCCACAACATCGTGCGCAGTCGAAGACGAGGAGATGTCGCGGAGATCGGTGGAGGACATGGACAGCGCAGGCGGTGCGATGACGTTCTGCACGAGCAGCGTCGCGGCGGCATTCGGCGAGCGGACAAACGTGTGGCAGGGGCTGGTGGTGGCGCTCGCGCTCGCGCTGCTCAGTCGCTGGGGTGTGCGGCCGCCGGCGAGCGCCTCGTTCAGCATTCGCTCCGAGTCCATCTCGCTGGCCAGCTGCTGCGCGACAGCCAAGGTGGTGGCCTTGGTGGACGTGTCCTCGAGCGCCTGCTCCACCTGCGACAGGCGGCGCCGGCTCTCACCCTTGACGCGTGCCGCGTGGCTCAGACGGTGACGCAGCTCGGTGCACTTCTCCTCGTACGCCTTCGCACGCGACACCACATCCTGCCGCAGGGCCGTCACCGCGGCAATCTCCTGCTCGAGGTAGGCGACCATATCGCGCGGGTCGTACGCGGTCTGCTCGGTGGCCGCGACGCTGCTGCTGGCGACGCTGAGCTGGCTGCTGCTGCGCTCGTGGCGGGACGGCATCGCCGACAAGGCCGCACTAAGGCTGCCGGCACCACCCCCACCACACGGCGCGCCAGTGGTGCTCGACGGTGTGAGTTGGGCAGACGAGGCAGCGGGCAGCGGCGACGGCGGCGGACGCGACGTGGGCACAGTGCTGCTGCTGTCCAGCTTGCTCAGGCTGTGGCTCGGCGAGGGCGGCACAATGTCGCTCTCCCAGCGCGCCGCGGACGGGATCCCGCTGCCTGGTGCGGCGGCGGGTCGCGTGTGCGGCGAGCGCGTGGCCGAGGCCGAGGTGTTACTGAGCGTGCTGCTCCGGCGCTGCGGGGTCATGCCGGCGGCGGACGGCGCCATCGCGGCCTCTGGTGCGGTGGCGGGGATGTCCATGCTCTGCACGTCGTTGACGAGTGTCTCGAGTGTCTGCAGGGACGCCGCGTGCTCCTCCAGCAGGGCATCCAGCTGGGACCGCTGCTGCTGCTGGTAGCGCAGCTTTTGCTCGAGCCGCTGCAGAATCGCCCCCTCCTCGCGCTTCATGTGGCTCTTGACGCGGCCGACGCTGCGCTTCGTCTCGGCGAGCTTCGCCCGGCGGTCGGTCTTTTCACGGTCGATCTGGTACAGCTCAATCTGCAGACGCTCCTTCGCGCGCTTCACGTGGTGGATGCGGCGGAGCAGCGTGTTGGCGATGCCCTCCTGCTGCCGCTCCACGTCCGCGTACAGCTTGCTCATGCCGTCCTGCAGGTTCACCAGCTGCGCGTGGTCGCGCTCCACCGCCGTGTTCAGCACACGCACGTCCTCGCGGAGACCGCGGACGGCGGCCATGAGCGCGTCCGGCGCCATCGCCTCAGCCTCGGCGGCGTAGACGGCCGACGGCGCCTCAGAGGGGTGGGCGCGGAAGCCCCAGTCCTGCTCGAGGCCCGTGAGGGGGACAAGGTCGAGATTCAGGGGGTGCGTCGCCCCAGGGCTGAGATGGCGACTGCCCCCGCTGCTGCTGCCACGCAGAGGATCGCGGTGGGCGTGCGAGCCGCAGCGCGGGCGTGGCGGCCCCGCGTGGGCGCCGGACGACGGGCCGCGCTCCACGTCCAGCAGTGGCGGCGGCGTCGGCACGGCGGCGGGCACGCGGTGGGGTGTCACCATGTGCGCGGAGCGGCAGCGGCTCGAGGTACCGCTGGTGGTGCGGCTGGTGGTGCTCGTGTCGCCGCGCGCGCCGCTCTGCGAGGGGCTGCGGCCGGACGGCCGGCCGACGCTCGAGGCCCCGCGACGAGGGGTGGGCCACACGAGGCTGGTCTCCGGCAGCGCCTCGAGCAACTTGGAGGTCAGCGGCTGCTGCTTAGGTGTCATGACGGCGGAGTTGCGGCGCTCGGTCGAGGAGTCGGGCAAGGAGGCGGCGTGCATCGTGAAGGACGTGGTCGTGCGGCGCGCGGAGCTGGAGCGATCGGCGGGCCCGGCGGTGGCGGACACACGCGGGGTCGGCTGCTGACGCCCGTCGGTGCTGTCGCGTGGGGTGGTCGCCGTGGTGGTCGTCGTGGTGGGGGACTCGGACATGATGTAAGTTAAAAAAGAGAGGGTATGCGTATGCGTATTCGGTTGTGTGTGGGTGTGTAAGTGTGTGTGTAAGTGTGTGTGTGTGTGTGTGTGTGTGTGTAAGTGCACACGGGAGGAAGGATAAAATATATTTAAAAGGAGAAAAAAAAAGAGCTTTGCACGAGAGGCGCAAGTCACACGGAAAGAAACGGTTGGTCAACAAGTTCCTCACACTCCTAGAGGAACAGAAAAGGGAGGAAAAGAAGGAGGGAGGAGGAGAGCAAAAACACAACGACAGTGACAGGGGTAAAAAGAAACACTAACAGGATTGCAACGACGCGCGCGATCAAAAGATGGGTTCACACAAAAAGAAGAGGAAAACGGTGCACGCAGATCAGCGAGCAGCCTGTACGATGATAGTATTGAGTTTTGGTCTTTGGGGGGATGAGAGAGGTAGGGGGCTGTTGCTTGGACAGCCGATGACTGAAGGAAAAGAAAAAATGAAGGGATAGAGGAGATTTTCTGAAAAAAAAAAGCACGGCAAAAAAACAAACATTCATAGGAAAGAGAGAGAGAGAGAGAGAGAGACGGCGGAGACGGACGTGCGATGGAAGGAAGCGTGTCGAGAAATCAGATGAAAGAAGCAACAACGTAGAGTAGCTTTGCGAGGACAGCGCGCATGCTCCTGAGAAGGAGGCCCAGACAAGGCGAGGGCAGCTGGCGTGAAGCACAGATGATCAGCAAAGAGTGCCGGGCTGTGTCGCCTTTCCACTTGCCTGTAGCCGCGCAGTCCGTCACTCTCTTCGCTCCTATTTAGAGTCGCTCACAGTCGCCGAACAAGCGCGACCGAGAGCAACACAAGACGGACAAGTCAGACATTCGTCTGTGCCCTCCTCTGCTTGCCTGTTTTATTCTTTATTTTTATTTTTGCTGCGTGGTGCATTTGTTGTGCTGTTTTTTGTTTTGTTTTATGAATGCTTGAGCAATGACACGGCTCACCGCGTCGGTTTAGTCTGTGTATTTCTTTCTACTGGCTCGAGGCGTGTCAGTGCTGTTTACGCGTTGATGGTGGGATTGTGAATTGTTAGTGGGTTTTTTTTTATGTGTGTGTGCTTAGGGAGGGATTATGTTTTTGTTGTTTTTGAGTGCGCTGCGGCGGCGGCGTGTTTCAACTGTACCTGTTGTCTATCACCATGCGGCGGTAGGCTCACTGTAGATATTACTATCGAGAGCAACAGAAGTCGGTAAAAGGGAAAAAAGGAAGAAGAACCGAAGATGGGTGATATGCGCTCGGAGTATGGTGTGGACTTCTCACACCTGCTGTCGGACTTGTGCTTTCGTTCTCTCAGACTGGCGGAACATGTATGTGTGCGCGCGCGTGTGCTGCTCTTGTCTCCCTTGTTACTTTTCTTCTTGAATGCCCAACCATCTACTCGTTTCAGAAAGTGGGCATGGGGAAGAGAAAAAAAGTGGGAGGGGTAAGTAGGCACAGGACAAGGAGTCTTGTCGGCGCACTGTCGCACAGAAAATGGGGGAGAGAAGAACAAAAAAAAAGCGACAAGAGGAAAGAGGAAAGACAGAGAGGCACACGCCGCGACGCAGGCAGTAAAGAACAACGTAGGGGAAACAAACAAAAAAACAACAGATGTGTGGAGGCTCCATCGCGGAGTATAGGAGAGAAAAAAAAAAAAGACAATATCGAAAATGCAACGCGGCGCTCTAAAGAGAAATAAATGTGTGGGACAGGGCGGAGAGGCAAAAAAAAAAGGAAAGGAAAAAGAAGGAACCGCTGGAAAGAACTCAAACGAAGAAAGTGAGGTCTCTCACACCCCTCTTCTATGCTTCCTCATGTTTTCCTTTCTGTTCGTTCTTCTTCAGCAACCGCGAATCGCAATGAAGCAAGCAGAAAAAAAGATGACGAGGAAAAGGAGCACAAGTGCTGTGAAGCAATCCACAAAGAATGACTTCGCAACACCAAAAAACAACAAGAACAACAACAACCGAATAAAATAATGAACAAAAAACAATCACCACCACCACAAGATTAACATCAAAGACTGTATGCGTTTTTGCCGAGCAGACAGAGAGCCACACTTTTTGCTTGTTTGTTTGTTTGTTTCACTTTTTCACTTGGACGGCGGCTGCTCACATGCCGCCACCACCGTAAGGCGGCGGGGCAGTGGAGAGTGACGGTGTGCCCCGCATGGAGGGGATGCTCTGCGCGTACATGAACG
This sequence comes from Wallacemonas sp. Wsd, assembly GCA_030849645.1. Lineage (NCBI taxonomy): Eukaryota > Euglenozoa > Kinetoplastea > Trypanosomatida > Trypanosomatidae > Wallacemonas > Wallacemonas sp. Wsd. The sequence continues at coordinate 25,290 of JASANQ010001143.1, read as the reverse complement.
GGCTGTTGCCGCCCGTGCTGCTGGCGACGGCCGAGTACTGCGGGGGCTCCAGCGTGGGCTGGCTGCCGGAGCGCGTCATGCGGTAGCCCGCCTGCATCATGGGGGCGCCGAGGAAGTTGCCCGCCGATGCGGCCGCCACAGAGCCGGCCGCGGGCGGCAGGGCGTACAGGGGCAGCGGTGAGACCGGCGGCGAGACGCTGCTCCCGCCCATCGGCGGCGTGTAGGGCGGCGTCGGCTTGGCCCCGCCGTGCATCGGCTGCAGCAAAAACACACCGTGGCAGTTGCGCAACAGAATGACCTCGACCGGCACCGTCGGCATGTTGGGCACGTAGTGCGCCAGGGGGGACAGGCCGCCCTCCAGCACCGGCGACACCTGCCCGGTCAGCGAGACGGGCGTGGAGTGGGCGACGGCCTCGGCGAAGGTCGGTGGCGCCATCTTGGCCGTGTTTGGGATGCCGCTGTAGCAGTTGAACGGGCTGTGCGTCGGCATGCGGTAGTTGCCGCCCACCGAGCTGTCCGCCTGCGACGTACTGGCGGCGGCTTCGACCATGAACGAGGCCGTGGGAAAGTGCGCGTGCGGCACAGCAGCGCCGCCGCCCGCCGAGTACGAGCTCATCTCGCGCTCGTCTGGTGGCGCCGAGACGGAGAAGCTCGGGACGTCGTAGTGGCCTGCGCCGGAGGTCGGCGTGTCGTCGTCGGGGTTCGCGCGGCTGACCTCGTCGAGCAGGCGCTGGATCAGCTCGCTCCCGACGTCGTCGTCGTCCTCGCCCTCGTCGAAGTGCAAGTCACCGAGTAAGTTGGTCGTCTCCGTTGCAGGCGGGCAGGTCGAAAACTGGCGCATGCCGCTGCTGCCGGGGGCGGCGTAGTCGTTGGGGTTCATTGTCGCTAGTCACGCACGGAGGAAAAAAAAAACACTAGTGAATGTGGACAACAAGTCCTTGTACTGGCTCTTTTTGCCTTTCTCTTTCTTCTTCTGGATGTGTGTGGACGTCCCCCGGGTCTTTGTGTGTATATATATATGCTTGATTAAAAGGAGGGACAAAAGCAAGAAGACGAGAGGTTACCAAGAAAAAAAGAAAATGAGGGATACAACAGGGGCGACTGCAGAGTTCAAAGCGCAGATGCGTGGTTTTGTTTATGCTGCTGCTTACAGAATGTCACGTGTTTCTGATGCTCGCGTGTGATGTCGTCTTTGTATCAGCTTCCAATGTTCTTCGAAGAATTTGTCAAGGTGATCGATAAAAAAAAAAAAGACGCGCAACAACAACACAAAAAAAAAGAAGGAACGCNGGAGGGGGGGGGGGGGGGAGGAAGTGCGATCTCCGAAGAGTGTTCAGGTTGTTGGTTGGGTAACCGTAGACAGAATTGCTCCGATTGCAGCAGCACGTACGCAATGCTAGACTTTCGTATTCGTATTAGTATTGGTATGTTTTTTTTTTTTTTTGTGATTCAACAACAGGAGGCAGCAGAAAGTATACGACAGAGAACGGGGATAAAGATGTGCGGTAAGTTGACTCTGGACATGGTCGCATGCGCACCCACTCGACTAGCGGCACTCGCGTTTTTTTTCTTGCTTCATTCTGTTCTCTCGCTTTCTTTTTTGGTTTGTCATTTGCACATCATCGATAGTCGCGAGCATGTGTGGGTTCGGGGGAGGGCACGCACACAACCACAGCACAGGTGCTGTTGCTCTCAGACCGAGGGTGGTGTGACATGGTCGTCGTCGTCGCCGCGGCCGGACGTGGTTTCCTCAACGGTCCCGGGCAAGTGCTTGCCCCGCACCCGCCACCGGCGCGTGCGATCTCGTGGTGCGCTCGGCATGGCGTGCAGCGCGGACGGCATGTTCCAGTCATTGTCGCCGCCGTTCATCTCGACCTGTTCTACGGCGTGCAGCATCTCTCCGGTGAGCGCGTGGCCGGTGGTCTCCTCGACGTAGCGCGCAATGACGGGCATCTTGGAGTCGTTCGGTGTGAGGAACACGTGCGCGGTGCCCGATGGCGCCAGGTAGTGCAGCCGGCGCTCGTACGTGCGGGTGGTGGCGGGGAGGTCGAAGCTGACCAGGTGGTTCACGCCGGCCACGTCCACGTGCTGCAGTACCGTGCCGGTCGCGACGAGGATGCGCACGTCGCCGTTGTGGAAGTCGTTGAGCACGCCGAGCCGACGACGCTCGCGCACCCCGCTGTGGATGAACTTCACCAGAGACGGCGGCGCCGCGAGCGAGGCGGTCAGGAACGCGGCGAGTGTCTCGGCGACCTCGCGGTAGCCGCAGCAGATGAGCGTCTGCTCGCGCTTCTGAATCACACGCTGGTCAAAGAGCCGCTGCAGCAGCGTCAGGCGGTCAGCCTTGGACGGCACAAGGTAGAGCACCTGGCGCGCCTGTGTCGTGGCCTGCACCTCGCGGGTGACGGTCAGGCGCATGTGGTGCGGCGACAGGCAAATCTGCGCGGCCTCCTGCAGCGCCGCGCACGGCGTGAAGCCCCAGACACACGCCTGGTGGGACACACGATTGCGGCGCACGAGCGAGGCGACCTCGCGCAGGCCGGACATGTACGCGGCAGACTCCACCACCCCGTCGACGGCGAGGAAGCGCACGCGGTGCAGACTCAGACGCCCGGCCTGGCACTGCTGCACGACGTAGTCGACCGTGGCGACCAGATACGCCACATCCTGCAGAGCGCTCGCGCGGCAGAACTGATCACCGTTTGCGTCGTAGCCCTCCAGGATCGGCGTGCACGCGGTGGCGTCTTCAACGGCCTCGGCGAGGTTGTGGAGGACAATGCCGCGCTGCCGCACCGTCTGCTTCGAGCAGCACAGCACGAGCACAGTCGGCGCCACCACGACGACCACCGCCGCGGCATCCTGAGTCGACGATGTGGGGGCTGTCGTCGTGCCTGCCGCCGAGGGGGCGGTGGGGTTGGTGTTGGCGGTGGAGGACGAGCCTGTCCGACGCTGCGCGCACTGGATTGCTGGCAGCGCGTAGGCGAGGCCACGCCCGCTCCCGTGCGGGGAGATGGCGAAGAGATCGCGTCCGTCCAGGAGCAGGGGGAGCGCGGCGGACTGCAGCACCGTCGGGCAGTCGGCCCCAATGAGCGTGCTGGCCTGGGTCAGCCGGGGCAGCACGTTCGGCAGCTCCGCAAAGCTCTTGAAGCGGCGAATGCGCTGCAGTCGGCCGTGCTCGTCGCTGACGGTGACGCGCATCGTCGACACACGATGCAGCGAGAAGCCCTCGATGCGGCCGTCGCCCTCCATCACCTCGGTCATGATGACGCCGTCGTCCTCGTTCTCCTCGCCGTCGACGCGGGCCTTGCGACGCGCCTGCCCAAGCAAGTTCGCCGTCGGCCCCGACTGCCCGGTGAAGCTGCGCGGTGTGACGCCGCCCTCCTGCTTCGGAAACACGACGGGCAGCGGATGGTTCGGCACCATCGCAATACCATCCACGCGCGCTGTCTGCGAGACCTCAATCACGGCGGCGGCAACGGCCGCGGCACTGGCGGCACCCTGCTTGTCGCGGCCCTCGCGCATGACCGCGTCCATGTCTTCCTCGTCCGCCTTGAGCAGCGCCTGCGTGTCCACGACCACCGCCGCCGCGCCCGACTCCTGCGCGCGCAGCTCCTGGTAGAGCAGGGCGGGGTCGTAGCTCTGGCCGCTTGTGGAGGAGAAGAGGCGACCCGCACCGCCATCCGCGGTCGCCTCGAGCTCGCTGTACAGACGAAAGGACACGGAGGTGACGTCCAGGGGGTACACGTAGCGCGGCTGCGGATACACACCGGTGGACGCGGCGGCGGCGGCGGTCGCGGCGCTGCCCCCGGCGTACGCACCGCCGTCTGTCTGGAGGCCCGCGTTGGCGGTGGGGTCCGTGCCGTCCTCGCTCGCGAAGGACATGTCCACGAAGCCGCGGTGGGTGCTGCGGAGGGAGGCCGGCGCGGAGAGTGTGGCAGTGGTGGAGCCAAAGACGCCGCCCTGCCAGCGCTGAATGCGCGCGAGCGGCCTCATGCGTGCGTCTAGGGAGGACGAGGCGGGTCTGTGTGCCTTTTGCTAAGTTCTTGTTTCCAAGCCACTACGAACGCAATCAATTTGTCGCTCACGCAGAAACGAAAGAGGAGAAAAGGGGAGGAAGGGGGGGGGGAGGGAGGGGCACAAGATGATGGCAATTTGAAAAGTGAGGTTTGTGCGCCGCATGGCGATGATGCGTGATGAGGAGAAAGCGGAGGGTGGAGGAGAGCAGAACACGCGCCGGCAGATTCACACATCGCCACTAATCTTTTGTGTGGCTCCAAAACGATTCACAGGCGTGTCACTCGTGCACAACTGCCGGAGCTCGCTCGTCAGTTCTGCCCGCTATGTGACAGGCGTGAACAGAACAGTGAAACGGCTAGAGCAGACGCGAAGCCCTCGTCCCCTTCGACAGTGGCTCATCCTTTTTTGGGTGTGGGTTTCCCCAACTTGATGTTGTCACTGATTGGCTTCGATAGGGATGTATATAGCTGAGTACACGAAGAGGAAAAAAAAACAAAGAAAAGAACTCACACGCGGCCGTGGGAGGGAGCCGCTACAACAAAAACAACAACTGTGCGACCAACAATCACGGCGACACAGAGCACTAAAAGAAAGAAAGAAAAAAGCACAGCCGCCACATTCGTGAGGAAAAGAGCTGATGCGTGTCGGAAGCAACAAGCACCTTCAGAACACACACACACATGCACGGCACGACGCGTGATCAGGGAAAAGTAGGGAAGCATCACGATAGGAACGGTAGTGGTGCAGCAAGCAAGCAAGAAGAACTCGCAACAAAAGAAAAGCATATAAAGCAAGGCAGTCGGATCAAAACGGAAAAAAACAACACGCAACGGGTTCACATTCTCGTTCTATTTTCCTCCTGTGACTGCAAATCTTCTGTTCCGCACCTTCGTCAAGAAGGTGTTGCGACCAATGATGACATTCAAAAAAAAAAAACAGGAGAACTATCGGAACACAAAAGTTAAAAAGAAAAAAAACAGCACGACAGACACCGAGCAGAGAGAGAGAGACCCTGTGGTGCGAGTGTCATTCCCTTCCTGTTTAGCTAAAGGTGTAGGACGGCATCGCGCCGAACGGGTTCGCAGAGCCGGTGCCGGTGCCGGTGCTGCCCGTATCGCCACCGCCGCCAAAGTCGAAGCTCGGTGTGCCCGTGGTGAAGCTGAAGCCAGGCGCCTCGTCCGCCGCGCCGGCGCCGTCTGTGGAGGGTCCAAAGTCGAACGTCGGACGCGGGGCCGGGGCGGCCGCAAAGCCGCTCGGTGCGGCGGGCGCAGGGGAGGGTGTCTCCGCAGCGGCGCCAAAGTTGAACCCACCGTCACCGCCGCTGAACTCGAACATGGGCTTCGCCGAGTTGTCCTCTTCGGGGGGCACCGTGAAGTCGTCCATCTCGTCGTAGAACGGGTCGTCCTTCTTGTTGTAGCCGCCCGCTGCCGGCTGCGACGACGGGGGCTGCACCTGCTGCGGCGCGCCGAAGCCCGTCGATGCGGTGCTCTCGGGCTCGAGCGTGAAGAGTGGGGTCGCGTCGGTCGTGGCGGCCGAGGCCGGCGCCGCGCCGCCAAAACCACCAAAGCCGCCGCCCCCGCCGAACGGGCTCGGGCTGCCGAACTCGAAAGTCGCCGCGCCGCCGCCGCCGAATGGCGAGGGGCTGCTGGCCGCATTGCTGCCGCGGTTGTTGGAGGACGCCATGAAGTCGTTCATCGACGGCAGGCCCGTCGGCTCGGCGGCCTTCGGCTTCGGCGGGCTCGCGGTGAACATGTTCATGCCGAGGTCGCTGGGTTTGGTCGGGTCCTGGTGCTTCTCCGCCTTGGCGGGCTTGGGCTTGGCGGCGCCAAAGTCGCCCATCGACGGCAGGCCCTCGGCGCCGCTGAACATGTCGCGCGGGGTGCGGTGGCCGGAGGAGCTCGAGGTGGACGACATGGAGCGGTTCGTCGGCGGTGGAGCGCTGGCGCCGAGCCCCTTGAGCGCGCTTATGATCTGCTTGCGTTGGGCGTCGCCGTAGGCCTGCGCGGTGCCCTCGTCGTTGCTGAAGAGGTCGTCGATATCGCCCTTCTTGCCGGCCCCCTTGGTGGCGGTGGTGGTGTCGGCCTCGGGCGGGTTCTTGCTGCGCGCCCAGGACAGCACGTGGCTCGCGGCGATGGCCGTCATGTGCTGGATCTTGGCCTGCAGCTGGCTCTGCTCGCCGGTGAGGGTCTTGACGCGCTCGCCCATCTCCTTCGTCTCGCGGGCCAGCGGCGAGTTGGCGGACGCGGTGCTGCGCGACTGCGCGGCGGCCTCCAGCGCCGTCTTCTGCGACTTGATCATCTGCAGCTGCACGTTGATGGTTTCGACCTTCTGCAGGTTCGCCATCAGTTCCTGCGTGACGTCGGTCTTGTGTTGGATGCGGCCGAGCGCCATCTGCTCCTCCTCGAGCTTGCGGAGCTGCTGCTCGAGCTCGCCGATGCGCGAGGTCACGCGGGTGAGCTGCTCGCGCGCGGTGTCGTCGTCCATCGCCTCGTCGCCGCCAGTGAGGCCGGCGCCGCTCGTCAGCGCCATCTGCCGCAGGTAGGCAGCGGTCTCGCCAATGTAGTTGTTGCGGTACGTGCGCGCGAGGGCGACGAACTGGGCGTGCACGCAGTCCTGGCAGCGGCTCGCGACCACGGTGGTGGAGAGGCCTTCGGAGCCTGTCAGGCTGCGGCGACGGTCCTCGAGCTCCTTCAGGCGGCGCTCAATCTTGCTGAGCGCGCGCGGCTCGCCCTTGGACTCGTCCGCGCGACGGCGCTCCAGCATGGTTTCGAGCGAGATGAGCAGGCTCATGGCCTCGCCACGTTGCATGTGCTTCAGCTCGCCGCGCGGGATCTCCTGGTCGTCCTCCTTTGCCGTGGACGGGGCGACCATGCCGTCGAAGGAGAGCGGCGGCGCGTGCATCGGGTACACCAGGAAGGCGACGCGGATGTGGGCGGCCGCACCGTACATGCGGAACACGTACTCGACAATCTGCCGCGAAGAGCCGCTGCCGCGCTGCAGAGGCACAGAGCAGTCCGCCTCGCACTCACCGACCGTGCGGCGCGGCGCCCCGCGGGTGTACTCCTCGACGCGGAACTGGATGTACTTGGGTGCGTAGCGACGGCCGCCGCCACCAGGCTTGAAGTGCACCATGGCCGCGCCCTCCGGCATGCTGGAGAAGTCGACCTCGCCGTTGTGGGCGGCGTAGCACGGGGTGGAGCGCTTGGTGTCGCCACGGCGGTAGTAAATGGTGTACTGCTGGGCCTCCGGCATGGAGGGGCAGCGGATGGACACCACCTTGAAGCGCACGACGTGTGTATCGCGCGCCATTTGTGACTGTCGAAGGAGAAAAAAAGAAGAAGGAAGGGGAGGAGGAAAGAAAAGGAGGAAAAAAGTGCAATAAGTCTGGACACCGCTACTGAAATTTCGTTCTCTCTGTAAGCAAGCTTGTCGGGAGAAAGAAAAGGAGAGAACGGTGGGGAGACGCGATAGAAATACAACGAGAGAGAGAGACGGAGAGATCACAAAAAGAAAAATCAACAAGATAAAGCTACATTCAAGTAGGACGAAGCAAGAGGCAGGTAGTGAGGAAGCGAGAAAGTGAGAAAGTGAGGAAAGGCGTGGCGTTGGGTATCGCATTGGCGTCCACGTGACGAGACCAGGGAGCGGAGATGCACACCAAAGGAAGGGAGGGGGGGGGGCACGTGTGTCGGTATATTCCAAAAGCGGCCACTGCTCGCGCAGATGCAGCACCTCTTCCCAAGACAGGCACGCCAGCGGTCGGCATTTGCTTGTTAAAAGTAGTAAACATGGCAACTGACTCCGACAGGTACGATGCTACCTGGTGGCACACTCTACTGTTACTGGGGAGACAGTGAAGTGAGCGTGTGCGCTGTCATGCGTTATATTGCTCCACTTCAAGAGTTTTTTTTTGCTGCTTTGGCTGCTGCCTTTTCCTGCAGTGTACGAGGAAGAGTAGAAGAAACACACATACACGAAGCAAGCATTGAGTCATGTCACGGAGAGGGGGAAAAAAGGTGTCGACCGACGCAGTGTAGGGGAAAAAAGGGGGGCTTAAACAAACTGAAAAGGAGGAAGAAACAAAAACAAAAAAAAGTGTGTATACGGACGCGTGGGTGTGGTGAAGGTTTGTCAGTTTGCTTCTGATATGCTGGGGGAGTCCGCGCGCAACGTGATCCGAAGAGGTGCCGTTGCGTCGGTCTCTTCATGCCCTTCGAGTTTTGCACCTACGAGAATGTCCAGGAAAAAAAAAGAAGAAGAAAATAAACAAAGGAAACGGAAACTAAGAAAAAAGAAAAAATGAGCGGGTGGTGCCGCAGGGAGAAACAAAACTCATGAACGCGTGCTTGCGGAATCAGAATACGGGTCGATAATAGTACAAGATGTGTGACAGCAGCAACGGCTAGTGCAAAGAACGGAGATGACGGCGCAACTTTCTGAAAGTGGAACGAAAAGTGGAGATTTCGTTCGTTTTCCGACAGCTTCGTATTTTTCCCGCATAATCTCTTCTTTCTGCGCGAATTTTCGTCAATCGCTGCTTTACTCCCGTAGGTAGTCTCGGTGTCTCTCTCGATCGCTCAGCCCTTTACCCGCACGCACACACACACACACACACGCATAAACGCGTGGTGGTGGCTGGCGAAGAGCAAGGCTGCAGCAAGGGGATGGCGAGCACAGAGAGGCCCGGTGGAAACTATCGTGATAGCCGACACAGAGCGTTCAGGGTGATGGAAGCAAAAATAAATATAGTAACACTCCAACAAGTGCGAGGCAGTGCGGCCTTCATCGGAGCTTGGACATGGGGTGTAACTGGGAGGAAGTGAGGCAGCACAACCGAAGAGAGAAGAAAAATACAGTTTGAAAGAACGTATGTCATGAAGAGGGAAAAAGAAAAGTAAGGGAGAAAAAAGATATATGTAGTCAGAGGAAGCCGTTCAAGCTCGCCAACAGGAGGAAGTATCTATGAAGTCTGAATAAAACAAAGGGATCTAGTGGAGAGAACAAAGAACACCAACGACAATAAGAAAAGAAAAGAAAAGAAAGGTGGTATAGAAGGAAAGTAAAAATCGAAAACGTGGTGTCGCTGCTGTTAAAAAAGAAAAGAAAAACTGAGGAGAATCAAATGGAGGGAAACAGAACAAAAAAAAGGGATCAAACGAAACAAAAACGATGCACTTCGTGAACAATGAGAACGAAGAGGAAAAAAACACGCGCGAAGAAGTCCATGAGCCGTGGAAGACTAGGACAATGTGTCTGTGCTGCCCTCGTGGGCAGCTCTGCGCGTGTCTATGTGTGTCTATGTGTGTTTTCAGGCGCCTGCGCAAGAAATAAAAGAGACCTGAGCAGCATCACTCCGCTTCGATGCACTTCTCTTTTTCTTTCTTTTTTGGTGAGGAAACCCTGCCGCTGCCGCTGCTGCTTTTGCTGATGTTTTCCGGAAGCGCAGCACCTCTTTTTCCTCTGCTCTTCTCCCGTGTGTCCGCTGTGAACACTGACGGGATACGGCAGGTCAAGGTGTCCAAAAGGAAGGAGCACGGGCGTGCGGGCAACGATGACTGGGAGCGCATGGAAGCTGACGATGAAGCAAACAAAGAATGCATCATCTTCTCGCTCAGTGTATGCTCGAGAGCGATTTTTTTTTTGGTTTCCCTCTTTTTCTTTTTGCGCCAGATGCTCCCTCCCTTGTTTCGCTTTTTTTTTCTTGGCGCGACAAGTTGATGAGGGACGGTCTATGATACGACAGCGTGACGGACCGGCTTGGCGGGTCACTTCGCTGAGTCGTGGGTGGGTGGGGGTGGGGGGTGCCTGTTCTATCCATATTTCTGCTCTAGTTTCGCAAGAGACGGAGAGAGCGAGAGGACGGGCGGGTCCTGTTTCTGGTGGCCTCCAAGACAAAACAACGAGGCTCCCGCGCTGTTTAGGACGACTTGCTGGTGCGCGGTGTGCGGCTGTTCTTCCTCGCCGTCGTGCTCTGCACGTCGCGGTTCAGCTGGTGCATCCAGATGCGGCACTTGTAGAGGTTGTGCAGGTGGCGCGTGAGGGCGTTGAAGTCAACGTAGCTGCCGCTTGTGTACTGCAGGGTGAGCTTCTTGCGGTCAAACTGAAAGATGGCGCGCTCAATGGTGATGGGCACATCCAGCTTGACCTCCGACAGGCACGCGCGGCTGTACTCGAGGGCCTCGCCTTCGGCCTGGTCTAGCTCGTCGAACGCGCGCTTCTCGGCGTCCGTGGCGGGACGCTGCACGTACAGCAGGCCGCGCTTCGCCTGCAGCCGCTTGAGCAGCTCGCCGGACTTATCGGCGCTGATCTTGTCCTCGTGGTTGACGGACTGGATCGTGCCCAGGTCCTCCCCGCGGTCGCCGTCGACGAGCACGGACGTGCCCACCAGGTCGGCGGCGGCCATGTCGGCACCAAAGACCGTTGCGATGTCGGCGACAACAAACTCCGCGGAGCCGGTGCGGAGCATCACGGTGACCTCGGCGTAGTGGCACGCACGGCCGGGGGCGACGGCCGCCCAGCCAGTGACGGCCTTGTGGGTGGTGGCGTGCTTCGTCGGCGTCGGCGTCGGGCTGCCGTTCTCGGGTGTCTTCGCGTTGAAGAGCGCGCGATGAACAGCCGCGGACTGGTTGTCGGCGCCGAGGCCCCCGCTGATGCCGTACGGCGTGCTGTAGCGGCTGAGGCCGCGCTGCGTGCCGGCGGTGTCGTCCGTGTACACGGAGGAGAGGCCATTGGGCGTGAGAGGGGAGCCGAACATGTCGCTACCGCTGTGCTCGACGGAATCCTCCGGCGCGAGCAGGCAGCACTCGTAGGGGTTGTGCCGGCGTGCGAGCGGCTTGGGCGTCTGGGACGTCGGCATGCGGTTCGAGGCCTGGAACATGGCGTTGGTGCAGTCCGTCAGAGGCGTGGTGCGCGGCATCGAGGGTGAGGGGTGGGGTGGGAAGAAGCTTCTGGTGCGAAGGTGAGCACTTGTCCTGAGAGACAAAGTTCTTAATGGCGGACGATGTGAAGGATCCGGCGCTGTATGGTGGCGATGTTAAGGGAATGCTTAGGTGCGCGGTGGTGGTGTGACAAAGCTAGGCACGTCTCTTCTGCGTGAGAGGGGAGGGGAAGGAGGGGGGGGGGGGGGGTAAAGAGAGGTGGAGAGAGGTGGAGAGAGGATATGTGTGAATTGAAACAGGAGCAGGGGCGACAGGAGGTGTAGAGCGAGCGTCTCTCGAACAGCAGCCACATGCGCGTGCGGACAGGGGAACGTACAAATGGACACGCCCATGGATGTGCGTGCACGCCAGGACCTCGCATAGGCCCATTTCGAGAGGGGAGAGGGGGATGCAAATTACAAATGTGAGCATAACAGCAACGCAGACATGACAAACAATAACACCGCTTCGCTTATATTTTATGTCGCCCAGCAGAACACGCCATCACGCGTTCTCCGCGACGACTCTCCAAAGACGTACGGAGCAGTCATCACCGGCGGAGGCCAGCAGGGCACCGCGGACCTCGCCGTCGCCACTCCCCGGCACAGCGTCCGTGAGGGAGCCAATGTGCGCAAACGCCACGCCATTCACGTCAGCGGGATGGCTGTCCGCGACGCGCGCAAGCTGCTCCACGTGCACGCCAGAGGCATCCTCGTGCAGGCCGAGCAGCACGAGGCTGTTGTCGCCGCTCGCGCACGCCACCACCGCCGCAGAGCCCGGCGCCCAGTCCACCGAGTAGATGGGGCGCTCACAGAAGCCGGAGGAGCGCGCGACGGGCACAAACTTGTTCTCGCTGTCGCGTTTGAAGAAGGCGATGCTGAGATCGTCAGAGCAGGTGCAGAGCAGCGGCTGGGGCAGCGGGGACTGCGAAGCCTCGGCCTCCTGCAGGACCTTGAGGGACAGCTCCAGGCGCTGCACGCTGCCTGCCCAGACGGTGCCCTCGTGGGCGCGGAGGGTTTGCACGCAGTGCCAGTCGTCCTGGCGCACAGAGACATCGGACCAGATGCGGATGGTGTCGTCGTAGCTGCAGGAGATGGCGAGCGGCCGCTCGGCGTCGCGCGTCGGCACATACCAGAGGCAGTACTTGACGTCCTGCGAGTGGCCGGCGAGCACGCCGCCGCACTCGTACTCGCCCTCCTCCAGGCGGTCCCACACCCAGATGGTGTGGTCGCGCGAGCACGTGAGCAGCGTGGACTCGCTCAGCCACTCCACGCACTTCAACTCGCTCTCGTGGCCGTCGAGGATGCCCTCCACCTCGAAGGTCCAGTCGTCCGGGCTGGTGCGTTGCCACACGCTGGCCGTGTGATCAAATGATGCGCAGGCCAGGTACATCCCGTCGGGGCTCCAGCTGACGTGGCGCACCGTGCGCGCGTGCTCGCCCTCGAGCGTGGACAGGCACCGCCACGTGCCATCCGTCACCTGGCCCCACAGCTTCACCTTGCTGTCTTCGGAGCTGGACGCGACGACGTTCGCGGTCGGGCACCACGCCACGCACCAGACGCGCTCCGTGTGGCCGTACAGCGTCGCCACCGGCTCCACGCGCAGCGAGCCGATGCTCGTGCGAGGCAGCTGTAGCGGCTGCTCAGACATTGGGGATGGGGGGGGGGGGGGCAGTGCTCTGCTGCGCTACTCTGTGCGAGGAGGTGAAGGAGTATTGAATGGTGGGTTGCACACCGGGCAGTGAGTAATCGCAGTCCGGTCTGCACGTGTGTGTGTGTGTGTGTGTGTGTGTGTGTGTGTGTGTGCTGATGGTGCGTGATCCGTGCTTGTTGGAGTGGTGGTGTCCAATGACGAGGTCGCACATAGACAAACAGATGGAGTGGGGAGAGAAGGAGAGAGAGAGAGAGAGAAAAGTGTGGTAAAGATATGTGTGTGCGCCTGCATGAACATGCGGATAGAATGCACACAACATGTGTCGAACTGGTGCAACGTGGCAAACACGAACTGTGGTACATGAAGTCAAAGGAATGCCTGCAAGAGAAAACAACAGCAAAAGAGCACACGTGTACACACGCACACATACGCGCGCAGAGGTGCCGCACAAACGGATCTGGTTTGACCGCGGGCCTACTTGCGCGGCGGTACACGCCGTACACTGTGAGTGGGTCGCTTCATTTGTGCACGTTCTTCCTGTTTTTTGTTGTTGTTAACATCACGATGATGTGCTTCTTCTGGGTTTGTGTTTATTTTGTTTTGCTGTCATCATACAGGAGAGAAGAAATGTTAACAAGTTGCAGGTTAGGCAGTTGTGTTAGTCGGTTTAAACAAACAAAAGAACAAAACGGGGAGGTGTTACGAAAACAAAACGAACAAACTACGGCAAGGGCGAACGGAATGCTGCGGCTACTCATCGTCGCTGTCCGGGAACTGGTACGCGCGAACAGTGAGATCGACGCCGGCACCGTAAAACTTTCCCTTGTTCTTCTGCTTCAGCTTGTTGAAGTCCTTGCCTTTGACGCGCATCATCTCTTGGTTCTGGCGCAGAACCAGGTGTTCCTGACCGGGCTCGTTGTGGCTCAACTCGTGAGACGCGAACGTGACCTTGGTGGGGTCAATGCGCTGGAAGCGGCGGTAGCTGCCGTCCTCGTTGCGCAGCGGCGCCGGACCACGCTGAGGGGCCTGCTCCGTGCGAGCGACCTTGGGCGCCGGAGCGGGAGTCGAGTCGCTGTCGGAGTCGTCGTTGGCAGGACGCTTGGCCGCTGTCTTGGGGGCCGGCTTCTTCAGAGGCTCGTCATCGTCGGAGCTGCTGAGAGCGACGGGAGCCTTCTTGGCAGCCAGCTTGGGGGAGGCCTTGGGGGAGGCCTTCTTGGCAACGGGCTTCTTCACGGGCTCGTCGTCGTCGGAGCTGCTGTCGGGGATCGGGGCCTTCTTGGCGGCCAGCTTGGGGGAGGCCTTGGGGGACGCCTTCTTGGCAGCGGGCTCAGCACGCGGTGCCTTGCGTGGCGGAGCATCGGAGTCGCTCGAGCTGTCGTCCGCGGGTCTCTTGGTACCGACGCGTGCGGCCAGGACCGCCTCTAGCGTCTGCGCGCCAAACGCAGCCTTCTTCTTGCCGGCATCCACCGGTGCCTCCTTGGCGAACGCGGTGGCAATTTTGGGGTAGTGTTCGCTCAGGTACTCCTTCACGAGCGCGTTGACAGCAGATGACATGATGCGGCGCGGGGAGAATGGGGAGGCGCACGGCTGTACGAACAGGTGGCAGTGTGCAAGTGGAACACGTCAGCTGAGCAGGCAAGAGAAAAAGAAAAAGATATACGCGGACACTTGGTACAGCCGAAGCACAGAGGAATTGTGAAAAAAAGAACGCGGTATGAGAGCAGATGTGTTAGCGTGATTGAAAGTGTGAGTGGGGGCTTGAAAAGACTGCACGTGCCTGCATGACGACTCCGAGCACTTGGAGCTCATAGAAGCAGAGAGAGAGGGGTGACAGAGCACACGCTAGGTGACCAACTATCAGCAATAAGCGTCGTGGTGCTATTCGCGTTGTCGTTGACGTGTGTGTGTGTGTGTGTGTGTGTGTGCGTGCATGCCCAAGGAGCACACGCATGACTGTGAAACGGCGCAAAAGAGAAACAAATAAAAAGCTGGTAGATCGATCGTCATCAGTCATGAAAAGAAGTAGCAACGACGCGGGAAAAAAAAGGGCAGAAAGCGGGGCATGGTATGCCCTATCAAAGACTGTGAAGAAGGAAGGGTGAGCGGAGAATGGCAGCGAAGGCCGGTGGGGCGTGTATGGGTGTGCACATGAAATAGCCCCCCCCCCTTCCTTTTCCCGTGTGAATCCTCCCTCAAGCTTGCTTGTACAGACGACCGGCGGACTCTTTGGTGCCCAGCTTGAAGCGGTCTTGTACGAACATGGTCACACGCGTGTTGTGCACGGCGTCGTCGGCCAGAGGGCTCACAATTTGGTCCACGAGGCGGCAGTCCGCGTAAAAGCCGCCGCTGTGGATGCCATCGGCAAACGCACAGTACAGAACGACCTCTGCACCCTCGGCAGGGAATTTGAAGACCGTCCGCATGACGGCCTGCATCAGCTTGTTCCACACACCCCAGTGATCGTAAATGTTTGTCAGCACCACCCCGGGATGCAGCGTGACGACCGTGACACCGGTGTTTTGCAGGCGCCGCGCCAGATCGCGCGTGTAGCAGATGATGAGCAGCTTGGAGAGACTGTAGTTCTGCGTTTGCACCCAGGGGTGCGGCGAGCAGTTTTCCATCATCACTGTGAGAGGGGTGTACTCAGTGGGAATGCACGCGTCCAGGTGCATCAGGGAGGACAGGTTGACAATGCGGCTGGGGGCACTCGCCACAACAAGGTCAAGCAGCAGCTCCGTCAGCAGTGCAGGACCCAGAAAGTTGATGGCCAGCACCAGCTCGACACCGCTCTCGTTGGTTCGCCGCTTGCCGGAGCTGGTGGCGAGGATGCCGGCGTTGTTGATGAGAAGATCAATGTGCGTGGTCAGAGACATCACCGTGGCGGCGCAGGCACGAATGCTCTTTTCATCGGCGAGGTTGAGATGCACGTACTCCACGTGCGCCGACTTCGCGCCTTTTCGCACGTGCGCAATGGCCTCCTTGGCGGGCTCCGCGAACGGGCAGCAGATGATCACGTCGAAGCCCTGGTGCACCAGCTGCCGCAGCACCTCGAAGCCGATGCCGCGCTCGCCGCCGGTCAGCACCGCCACGGGGGCGGCACGGCCCACCTTGGGCGTCGGCGCCTCTGCCGCCACGGACGCGCGGCCCGGCGCGGCTCGGCGGACGAACAACTCACGAAGGAACGTGGACGTGCGACGAAAGTTGTCGCGGCTCAGGCGGAACTGGCGCAAGGAGCTGTACCGCAGCGGCAAGCCCGAGGCAATGCGGCGCTGCAGGAAAAACATGCCCGCCACGTAGCCGCCGGCCAGGCAGGCTGTGGCCACGCTTGGACGAGGCCGCAGCACGGCGAGGCCGGCAAAGAACACCGACAAGAGCGCGATGTGCGAGGCACCGGCCCGGAACTCGGCCAAGCTGAGGGCCTGGTAGGGCAAGTAGCAGTCCCTGAGCTTTGGCGTGTGATGTCCAGTCGGGTCCATGATCGCACCGAGGAGAGAAGCCGAGGGATGGATAGGAGAGGGAGTGACAGCGGCTCGGGTAACACACTAGTCTCGAGGCAAAGCTACAACAAACGGCAGCACGGATGAGGGCGGGGGAGAGAGAGAGGAGAGAGAGGAGAGGGGAGCAAAATGACGCGGTTGTTGAGTAAAATGCAAACTTAGTTGAAAACGCAGAACTCGCTTGAGACAGAGTGCCGCCAAGGCGTGTCTCACTTGCAAGAAAAGGACAGAGGGTTCGTCGTTTGAAAGCAAGAAAACAAAGAAGAAAAAAAAATGAGAGGGCCGCAAGAAAGAGTACACACAACAACCAAAAAAAAAAAGTTTGTTGGTGAACGGGCATGTGTTTTGAGAGCACTCACAAGTACGTGAGGCTGAGCAAGAAGAGGAAAAAAAAAGGAGAAAACAGAGCAACACACACACACACAAAAAAAAAAAAAGGGACCCGAGGGCTCACCCCGTTTTATCAATTCATCACCGCTTGTGTTGGGTACGGAAACTTTTTCATTTGGTGTTCGTGCTGTGCGAGCATGCACGACATGACAATGTAGTACCAAATGTCCGCGATGCTGTTGAGACATCCGTCGCCAATGATGGCCGAGACAATCTGGCAGACGCAGGCGGACCACATCAGCACGAGATCGCAGCATTCGTTGCGGAGTCCGTAGTGGCGCATCACCATGTACCTGTTCGCGTGCACAGCGCACGGCAAGCAGAAGAGGGTCTCCATGGCCAAGCAGAACGGCGCGCCGCCGCCACAGTTGTTATTGTTGAAGCATGAGCAGCAGGCGTAGGCGCACGTGCCGGCGCAGCAACGGTAATTCTTCCAGTCATTGACCAAAAGTTTCCTTCTCTGCAGGAACGTGCAGCAGCACGGGCAGAAGAATGACGCCAGGCACATGCCCGGCTCCTTGCATGGTGAGTTCCACATCCCCGTTGCCCACTCATTGGCGCCCTCGTACTTGCGCACCTCCTGGTACGTCTGCGGTGCGGTGTAGTCGTAGTACGCGGGTGCCGGGTCTGGTGCACGTGCCGCGACCTGAGGCGTGTTCTGCGTGTTCTGCGTGTTCTGCGTGTTCTGAGTGTTCGGTGGGGCGTAGTAGAGCGGGTGGCCCTGCGCGGGCTGCGGCACACCGGTGGCCTCCTCCGGGTAGTCCTGCGGCGGCTGTGGGGGGTAGTACTGCGCTTGGTACTGCGCTGGAGCGGGTTGCGCTTCAGGGTAGTAGCACGGCTGCGGCGGTTGTGGCTGCGGAAACCCGGCATTGTTGTTGTTGTTGTGGCCGTACTGGTAGTACGGTGCGTACGCGCCTTGGTTGGGCGGCACTGCTTCAGTCTGCGCTTGCGCTGTGGGGTCCGGCTGAGCTTTGCCCTCGTTGGGTTGTGCCTTCATCACTGCTGTTTTGCGACTCGGTTTAATTTTTGTTGTGCTTCGAACACCGTGAAATAGAGTCGGCGACCCTACTAGTGAAGGGAAAAAGAAAAGAAGAGATGGGAATGATAACAAGAAGAGCTAGAAAGTACGGCACTGAGAAACAGAAGAATAAATGTACGTGCGTGGTTTCAGCTAAATCGGGCAAAGTGCACAAGTGGTGGAAACAAAAACAAGTGGTACAGGTGAGGGGGAAGGAAACGGCTGATAAGTTACATGGAAGGTGACAGGAGAGGTGGCACGGTACGAATACCTACGAATGGCGGTTTACCTTTCGTCGCATATTGTTTCCGGCTTCTCACACTTTCGTTGTTTTCGGGAACGTGGCAAGTCGATGACGATGCGCTCTTTTTTAAAATACTTTTTCTCTGTTTTGAAGGTGGGTGGGTACAAGCCTAGAGCATGTGCGTGCACGTTCGTCGTAAATGGTGCACAAGGAGAGAGTAGGTAGAACGATGACAAGGAGCACGCAACAGAAAGGAGCAAAAAAAAAAAAAGAAGAGAGAAAAGTGTGTGGCACGTTGGAGAATAAAAAAAGGGAACTGTGAGGTGTCGCCATGTAAAAAGTACAGGGGGGAGGGGATTGAATGGAGGCCCAAGGAAGCTCGTGCTGGAGGAGGGGCAGCCAGGCCAGCCCCGTTACAACATCATTGTGACCATGGAGGGCGGTGATGTGGCTGCCTTGATCTGGCAGTGCTGCTGTGTCAGGAGACACGGGAAAGCGCACATATACCAAATGTCGCAGAGCCCGCCGCCACACCAGCCACAACACGATTCCGAGTCGTTACAGCTGCACGCGCAGCTAGCGACACAGCGGTCACAGCAAGAGCGTTCGAGATTGTACCGCTTCTGTAGAATGAAGCGATTCCCGTGCAGAGCGCACGGACAGCAAAAGACTGCCTCGCAGCAGACTCCGCACCGCCCGTGATCGTCGCTGCAGCACTCGCGTTGCCCGCAGAGCCCGGCACAGCACCGGTAGTTCTTCCAGTCCTTGCCAAGCAGTCGCCCTCGCTGTGAGCCCAGCATGCAGCACGGACAGAAGCACGCGCCGAGGCACGCGCATGGTGCCTTGCAGCACGCGGAGCCGACGGAGACCACCCACTTGTTCGGTCCGGACCATTCCGCCACTTCGTGCCGATTCACGGGCGGCGCGTAGCCCGCCAGCGTGGTGGGCTGCACCGGCGCGGGCTGTGGCACCGCGGGCAGCGCTTGCGAGGTCGCCAGGATGCTCGGCGGCGCTGGCGGAGCGGCACCGGCCGGAGCGGCGGCGGGGGCGGGGCGAGGGACTTGCCCGGGTGGCAGGATGATCTTCTTCATCATCCGCGTGGAGGCCGACATTTGCATCGAGGCGGAGAGCGACGGCGGTGGAGCGGTGGTGGCGACGTACGTCTGGGTAGCAGGGTCGAAGTAGTACAGCACGCTGTCCGGTGGTCTCTTCGCTATGGGCCGAGCGCCAGGTGCGGAGGCCAACGGGGGCTGCCGCTGGTACGCCGATGCCTGGCCGTAGCTGGGCTCGACGTAGCCGACTGGCCGAGAGGCGCTGTGGGCCTCAAAGGCGGGCTCCGACTCGAGGGACCGCCGGGAGTACATTGCGTAGTTGGCCAGCTCGTCGTCATCTTGATCACTGCCGCCATCGTTGTGCTCACTCACGTAGCGGGCCGCATCGAAGCCGTCGACCTCAAAGCGGCGCATCGTAATCCCGTAAAAACAAAAAACAAGCAAACAGTGGTGAGGACGGGGGAGCTGAAGCACGCTTCGTCCGAGGGGTCATATCATCGTGGACACAATGGGCGGGGATGGCCGGAAAGACGGAGAATGTCCGCGACAGGGGCAAAAAAAAAAAAGACAAGGCAGGAAGACAGAGGACGAAAGAAACGCAGATATAGTGGAGGCGAAGATATCCTGAGTGTTAATCGGTGGTCCCCTCAGTGCTTTTGTTCTATTTTGTGTGCGCCTGAATGTGCGCACTCGGTATTTCACGCGCGCGGCAAAGACCCACTCATTGTCCGCCTGAATTCGCGAGCAATGCCACGTTGGCACAGCAACTGACACACAGGTTAAGTTGTTTTTCTGCCTTTCGTCTTGACTGGTCTCTTCTTTTCACGTATCTGTGCGCACGTGGAATTATGATTTTTACTAGACATACGTAGGCTTGCCCATTGCGCGTTTTGAACGGTTGCATAAAAAAAAAAAAACATGCGTGTGACGAGCAACATGGTACAGCGATAGGGTGAAGAACACAGTCAAAAGGAGGAGAAAAAAAGGAAAAAAGAGAGAAACACAACAGCAAATGAAAAAAAAAGGAAAAACAGTAAAGAGAACGTTAGCGTCCGATGCAGATTTAAATAGATGGGTGTGTGTGCGCAGATCAGTTGTTGTATTTCGGTTGCGCATGCACACGGCATTAGTTATGCCATCACACAATCGGCCATAGTGGCTGATACATCAACGGGTTGGGAGGCCATTGTCGTCAACGTCGCCGTCAGCCCATGACTTAATGAGAAAGTGGGCAATGGTGAACGGGGGCGGCGCGACGAAATCGGGGTGCGTGCCGGCGATGGCCTGCCGGACCTCCTCCTTGCTCACCCACGCCACACTGACGAGCTCGTCCTCCTGTGCGACGAGCGCGCCGCTGGCAGGCGCCACTGCGTAGTAGGCGCACATCAGCTCGTGTGGAAACGGCCACGGCTGCGACCCGACGTAGCGCAGAGTGGTGACGGCGGCCTGGCTCTCCTCCTCCACCTCGCGGACGACCGTCTCCTCCATCGACTCGCCCTGCGAGACAAAGCCCGACAGCACCGTCCGCATCACCTTGCCGGTGTCCACCACAGAGTTGGATCGGCGGCGGCGTTGGGAAAGCAGTATATGCCCTTTGCCATCGAGGACAGCCACGATGATGGCGGGCGTCACCCCCGGGTACACGGTGTTGCTGCACGTGCTGCACTTCATACACAGGCCGCCATCAACTGGGGACATGGCTCCACCGCAGCGCACGCAGAACCGAGTGATCTGGACCCACTGATACGTCGAGATGCAGAGGGAGAACAGCGCACTCTCTGCCGGGGGTGCGGACGCGTCCAAGGCGTTGAAAAAGTGCGGCACGCTTGTCCACTCGCCCTGTCGGATCAGTGCCTCGCTTACATGGCTCGCGTCCGCGACGAACACGTTCTCGTGTGAGGGGAGCCGTTCGCCAATGTAGATGGAGCGGGCGACATCAATGTCGACAAGGGACGCCTCCTCGCTGCGAATTGGGTGGAGCCAGTGGAGGCGGTCGCGAACAAAGATGGAGAGGCCGTCTGGCTTCATGGACATGATTGCCGCCCGTGGGTGGCACGGCGGGGCGAGACGTTCAGCCATGAAGCCGCTGCGCTTCCGCTCCTTCTCGAAGCGGTTCATCAAGTTGCCCGTCAGCGGCAACGAGGAGGCCCACTCTTTGCGGAGCATGGAACAATTCACCTGGGAGAAAAGGCCGAAAAAAAAAGAAGGTATGAAAGTGTAGGAAAGCAAGTCCAAAATACTCAGCCACCGAGGTGAAGTGAGACAGTGTGAGCACAGAACAAAGCGAGTCGACGGATCCAAGGAACAAAAAAAAGTGGGGCGATACCAAGAAATAAGAGAGCGCGACGGGGCTGTGCTGACGCAGCGAGCAGCAGTAATGATGATGTTGAGGTGAAAGAGAATCGTGAAGAAGGGGTATACGACTGTGTCAGGCAGGTCGTGTTCACTTGTGCCTCGACATACAAGGTTCACAGGTGTGGAAAATAGGTAGTAACTGTGGCCCGCACACAGGTCAAGACAGACTGACGAGTGTACCTCCTTTTTGGTCATCGTAAAAGCAGCAATATTCCACGGGTCGTTCCCACACGTGCTTGGCTGTTGTTGTGGCGGCGTGCGAGCAGCAAGGTTCTAGTGCACGGTGTTGGTCACTTCCGCTCTTGTTTTGTGCTGTTTTTTTGGCTTCCACAATAGACAGTTTTGACTTGATGATGGACCACATAGATGTGAACTGATGGGTAGGTGGGTAGCACGTAAAGTTGATGGGTGACGGGGGAGAGAAGGAGAACAACAAATGAAGGAATGAACGTTCCAGTTCTGCTTCGAGCGCCGTGGTTTCAAAATGGTGTCCACCGCAACCTGGTTCACGTGCACAAAGAAAAGAAGAAAGAAAGAAAGAAAGAGATGAAACACGATTTTATTTTATTTTTGACACTTGACGATGTTCGCACTTTGACATGCGCCTTGGTTCCCCGGCCAAAGAGCCCGTCGGACACCGCACCGCGGCTCCTGCACACTTGTTGGTCACTGTTGGCAGTCGTGGCTTGTCAACGTAACATGATGCAGGCCAGAACATGCACGGAGGGAGAAACAAAGGAAGGCGTGGCGATTGAAAAAGAACAACAGCACAAAAACAGATGTTTTGAGAAATGGTACGTAGGTGACACAGTGTATCATGTCACGAAGCCAAAAAAAAAAAAAAAGAGTGTCGGAAAGAAAAAAAAAAGGAATTTAGTTACAGGTTTTTTTTTGTTGTTGATACCGGGTTTCACGGCAAACGTACATAGCACAAAGTTGAACGGAATTCAACCTGAAGCACTGCTCGTTCGCAGCCACCGCAGAACAGAATGTGATGCACACAAGAGAAAAACAAAAGAATTCTTGAAAGGATAGGGGTAAAAACCCGCCGTTTGAGCCATGTATGTATATATGTGGTTGTGTGGTTGTGTGTGCACGACGTGAGCGCGCGTGCTCGGTTCAGCACTTCACTCAGCACAGGACCATGAAACTGTCGACTGGATGATCGTGGCAAATTGTCGTCTCTCTACAACACCATGCCGAACGCACATGGATGAGAAGATCAGGTGCACTATTTTCTCTGTGAACACTTTGCCCGTAATCATCTGGACCAACAGGAGGACAGGATCAAAAACAGAAAAAATGAGGGATAGAGAGAGAAAAAAAAAAGGGTTCTGAAACAATACAATGAAAAGAGAAAACGAAGAATATGTACTCGTCAGCCTGCGTAGTACGTCGGGAGTGCGGAAAGAGTGAAATAACAACGAGGGCCGCCACAGTGAAGGCAAGGCTGACGGTGTTTTCAGCGTTACCCGCGCTCTCAGCTTTACTTGAGGAAGATGATCTCCGATGCCACGCACTCGGGCGTCGTGAACTCGGGCTCCATCATGTTCCACTCGTTGATCGCGACGGCACGGCACTCCTGGCACTGCGAGCAGCAGCCGCAGCACCACACACAGATGCAGTCGCCAACCATGTTGCCCTGCACGCCGAGGCGGTTACGGATGTTCGTGCGCACCAGAATGGACGTCACACACGGCAGGAAGAACGTCATCAGGCAGTGCGGCACGAACGCGCAGTCCTGGCCAACAGACGAGGCGAACAGCTTCGTCATGCTGCAGCACGAGCAGAACGTCCAGCACAGGCAGCAGCAGATCATGCTCTTCGTGTCTGGGGAACCACAGCACGGGTTGACCTTCCAGCACTCGTAGAACTTGCCGGCCTCACCACCCCAGTCGATCTGGTCGAGGCCGAGCCAGCCCTTGACGCCGCCGCTGGAGGCGTTGTCAACTTCACGGTTAGCGTCGTTGGCCATGATGATGGGTGTGCGAAAAGAACGTGTTGTGTTGTGGTAGGGTCTTGAGGATAGCGGATGTTATTGGGTTTCCGCTTGTGTTTTTGTTGTAGTGGAGCTTAAAGTAGTTTTGTTGGTGTTGTGGTATTCTACTGGACAGTGAACTACTGTTACGGTGAACGAAGTCTGAGGGAGAGACTACAAGGAGTATGCACGAAAAGTAACAACATGGAAAACAACGAAAGAAGAGAGAGGGTGATAAGAGGGGTAGGAGGGAGAGAGAGAGAGGAGGAGGAGTATTCTGGTGGAAATGAGGCGTCGGAAAAGAGAAGAAAAAGTATCCAGGGCATGATACTCCGTGGAGCACGAGCAATACATGTACAAACACTGTTCTGTCCCAACAGTTAAATTTCAAGTTGAGTGTCGTTCGTATGTGCGGGCAACGCGGAGGAGGGGTGAAAAGCATTCGCGGGTGGGGAAAAAAAAATACGCGGAAAAGCGAGAAAAGAGCACCACAGGCAACCCCCGAATGACGGGGCTCGCTGCTCGTCAACAAGTGATGCTCCACAGAAGCCGAGCCCGCACGGCACGGCGTGCGCCTCAGTAGGTCATGGTGTAGTCTAACAACATACCTGTAGACGCTGCAGTGCACACACGTGCCGTTCTTCCGTGACACTCTAGCAGGTCTGCATCCAGAAACTGACCCTCTGTGCACTCCATGGCGCCTACCATGGCGGAAGCCGACACATCCAGCACAGCCACCGCGTTGTGTGAGACGACCAATGCACAGTGCATGTCGCTGTGGCCGCGCACGTTGACGGGCATGGAGAGGGCCTTCTGCAATATTGGCTCACTGGCACCAAGCTTTCGGAGATCCATCACCACAAGTTCGTCGTACTCCGTGTGCGCCACCACACAAAACTGGTGGACAAGTGACGCACTTCGAATGCCGGGGTTGTAGTTGCTGTTGAGGCTCGAGGCGCGTGGGTCGACGCTGTGCAGACCGGATGCACCGTACACCACAGCGGACGTGTCGGCGTTGAGGAGAATGCCTCGCGGGCCGTGTGGAATGGCAGCCCCTGCGTTAGACCTGGGTGTTTGCGTGGAAAAGATGGTGTGATAATCACTGTGCCAGAGGCTACTCTGGCCGGACTCGTTTGTGCCAGCCCACCACACGCGCTCATCGTCCATGGCCACACACTCGGCCTGCTCCACAGTCTGCTTCGCGACGTGGCTGTCCTTCTGGCAGAAAAGTGTCGCCGAGGCGGCACCCGACGACGACGTCCCAATCACGCCGCACACGTCCATGTGGGAAGGCCGCGACGACACCGTGAGCTGGCGGTATGCGGCAGGCTCGAGAATCACCGGTTTCCAGTCCACGTTGCACAGATGCCAAAGTGACGCGCACGGGCTCACGCGACTCATGTCAAATCGAAGCAGACGATCAACGGTTGGTGAGGAGCATGGGCCCAACGTCGCAACAGCCGTGAGGACGCCATCGCCGCGGCACGCAACCCTAGTAAACGGTAGGGAGGATTGAAATCCACTGCACCTCGTGAAGACGCAGTTGTACGCGTCCGCAAAGTCCTCTGCTGCTTTATCAACCATCACCTGACACCAATGCAACGAAAAGGGGAAGAGGGAGAGAGAGAGAGAAAGAAGGGAGAGGAGAGACAAGAAAGAAGAGAGAAGAGAGCACGTGGAGTGAGGAGAACCAGAAAGAGAAGACTGAGACACACATGCTGAAAAGGTTGCATGACCGGCGAGAAGCACAGAGTGTCGTTGCACATGGCTTCAACAACAGAGAAAGCAACGCTTCTGGCATCTGGCGCCGTTTGGCACTCCTTTATTTTGTTGGCACACGCCTGAAACCAGCACGGCACTGCACGCGCGCGTGGGGGCCAAAGCATCCCTCAACAGGAGTTTACCCGCACGGCGTAGGCTGCATGCATCCACACGCGCTGACGCAGACTGGGTGAGCAAGCCTTCTGTGTCAGTGTGGCCAATTGAGAGAGAGAGAGAGAGAGAGTGGCGTGGCGGCGCGCGCGCCAAGTCCTCTATATTATTTTTTCTTTTTTTTTTGTTATGAGATAAAAATGATCAAAACACGAAACAACATGGGAACGGTTTTTAGATGCGGCTCGGGTACAGGTAGACGCGGATGCGACGGCCGATAGCGGAGGCAGGGATGGA
>JASANQ010001142.1:0-40260 GCA_030849645.1 Wallacemonas sp. Wsd | reverse complement strand
ACGAACCTGAAGGCTGCGTGTGAGACTCGTGGTTCGCGAACCCGCCCCACACCCACAGCGCACGCGTCGTCTTGCCGTCCTTGGTGTGCCACTCCTCTTCGTGGACGCTGCCCGACCGTTGCCCGCCATGCGCGTCGAGCTCCTCGCGCTGAACTGCCTCGTCGGTCTGCAGCTCGAGCTCCTCCAGCGGCGGACCCGGCAGCGCCTCCTGGTACTGCGGGCTCTGCCGGCTGTTCAGCGTGCCGTGGCACGGCGTGTCTTCGCCAGCGAGGTTCACGGACATCACACCGGTCGGCACAGGCTTCGGTGCGCGCGCAAGACTGAGGCCTGTGAGGGGGGTGATGGGAATGAAAACACAGCGCGTCGCTGCACCGATGGTGGACATGATCGCCATGGCCATGTGCCGTGTCGTCATAATGCTCTCAGGGTAGGTAGTGCGCTTCCATTCGATCGAGAGTAGGACAGTGAGGGTAAGATGAAGAACGGTACAGGCGATGGACATTGAAAAGTAGGCCTTGCCAATGTCCATGTCGTGCTTGCGGCGTCCAGTCTCGCGTGCCGCCGCCTCCAGGCACTCGTCCGTACTCGGGCCATCACCATCAGGGCGGCGAGGCTGCACGCACCAGTAGCGTCGATTGGCATACTTGAACAGCAGCAGTGGTGGGGACTCAGCAGAAGACGCAGCGTCCTCATCGTGCCCGCGATGAGCAGACTCTAGGCGCGCAACCTGTGCACGAACGTCGCCTCCCGCGCCAGCACGCAGCATGTCATCACGCACGCGGCACCTCTCGTGGTGCACGCGGAATCCAACTGAGATGCAGCCGAGCACAACGCCAGCACAGTCGAACACAGCAGTTGCGACAAGCACTCCGAGGACAGTCATGTCTGAAACATCCACCGCAGTAATGATACCGAAGACCAGCGAGTACAGAAAGAAAAGAAGACACAAGGCACGCAATGCGGTTTGTCGAATATACAGACGGCGGGGGCAGCTCTGGTACAGAACCACGAACAGCTGCGATTTCCCTGCATCGGCGCGCATGGCTGTTTCCTTTTAATTATCAATTTGTTTTATTAATCGTGGAAAAAAAAAGAAGAAATATGCAACGTGCACCGGACGCTACACTACGAGAATATTTGTCGGCGTGTGGGTTGCGCGCTGGACGTATTCAGCGGGGTCGAAACGAGCCTTGTGTACTTGCGCGTTTTCGATGGGGTGATCTGCTCTCCTAGGGCGTGAGAAAAAGGCGGCGCAGCTGGTCAAGGCACTTAGTTGAAAACAAAAAGAAAAGGTGAGTGGCTTGAGTGAAACACTGTGAGCAGCCACAACTCAGAAGGCAGGGGTGAAACTAAGTGCAAGTCTCACACAAAAAAAAAGTAACTGGGCCTACGATGAAAAACAAGAACAAGTGGAGAAAAAAAAGTAGGAAAAAAGAAAAGGGAAAAGGAAAAGGAAAGGGAAAAGTGAGCTGTGAACGGTGAGTTCACGGATGGGGACCGTGCAACAGACCCTCAAAAAATGCAAATCAAAGGTGAAGCTAGCAACTAATTGAGTCAAAGAAAAGACAGGAAGGAATGGAGGGTGAAAGTTATTGAGAAATCGCAGTCGCGTGGTTTGTCTCTTTAGTTCTCTCGTTCTCGGATTTGATGCTCACGACTCACGCACGTTGGGCCATTTGTCACTGCCTCAGTCCACGCGCATGTAGATTGGCATCTAGCATGTGGGAGCAAGGCGACAACACGGGGGTGCGCACTTTTGTGACGCTCGGTCACAGAAAGTCACCTTTGTCCGTAGCACGCACCATTGCGAAAGTTCACTGAAAGGCGATGTTTGGCTCCTTCGGCTCGAATTCGTGTTTTTGGTTGTTCTTGTGTTTTTCAATAGACAGTCGGTCTGACATTTGTTCTCTTCCCGCGGTGGTGGTGGTTCGTGTTGTAGGGCAGAAAGTTGAACAGATCCCGCTTACAATGCAAAGGCATCGAGCTGAATCGCAAACACGACGAAAGTAAGCATATAGGTGGCTGTCGTCAAAAGCACAGACACGCACGAGATTGAAAAGAATTGGGAATGGCAGGAGTCAACGAGGCGGAGACCTAGACATCGCTAAAAGATCCGGAACATGTTTCCACAGCAGGCGTACTCCGCAATGTGGCGGGTCTCTCGCTTGGTCAGGTCGTTTCCGCTGTCAAGTTGTTGTTGCTGCTGCTTTTTCTTTCCCCCAACGAGGCCTTTTCGGTGTTTTTTCCCTGAGTGTACCTCTTCTGCTTCATTGGGTCAGTTCTGTGCGTATTCTCTTTTTTCTCTCGTTACATAATCTGAGGTACGACACCATGGGGCACTACACCGACACACTCTTCTGTTTTGTTTTGTTGTTTGTTGTTTTCGCCGTTGTTGTTGCCCCTGGACAAAGACATGGCAGAGTGGTTTAAAAAAAAACAAAAAAGAGTGGCATCAAACAAATATCAACAACCGAAGAAGGAAAGAAAAGAGAGAGAAAACGGAAGAGAAAGGTCTACACTTCATACATTCTTTCTGGTCTTGACACATATGTGCATGGAAAAAAGACGACGAAAAATACCGCAAAAAAAAAAGCGTGTCACTAGGGAGTCGTCACTTTCCCATTCTCTACAAGTGCGTCCTCTGCGACAGGGGTCACGCACAAAATGGGAAAAGGAAGACATCCTCGCAAGCGCGAAAAAGCCTACTGAAAGGGGAAAAAAAAGAAAAAAGTGATGAAGAAATCGCAAACTAAAAACAAAGAAAAAAAGGTTGGTCAAGCACACTTTCTCGTTTGCACATGTGTCTACACATACATGATACACACGGTGGTGCGCAATCGTATTGGTTTCATCCACACAGACATATTTTCTTTTTCCTTGTGCGGAGTATGAGTTTTCCTGTCTGATGATGTGTTTCAGTCTCAAACTGGTGGAATGTGTTCCGCGAGTTGTGTGTGTGAGAGAGAGAGAGAGAGCGCGCCCGTACACAGGGAAAAAAATCATCAGAAGGCCATCACTACAGCTCCTCGTCTCCACGGGGTGGTGGCTGACGCTGTGTGGTGGGCTGATAGCTCTGCGGCACCTGGTACTGTGGCGCGGGAAGGCCCAGGTACTCGTAGCCCGTGTTGTTCGACCGGGGCTGCTCCGCAGAGGACGGCTGCGAGCCGGACTGCAGAGCACGCTGCAGGTCGGCGGCCGAGCAGCCGGCCGGCACCGGCGGGCCGGG
Source organism: Wallacemonas sp. Wsd (assembly GCA_030849645.1). Lineage (NCBI taxonomy): Eukaryota > Euglenozoa > Kinetoplastea > Trypanosomatida > Trypanosomatidae > Wallacemonas > Wallacemonas sp. Wsd. The sequence continues at coordinate 37,034 of JASANQ010001142.1, read as the reverse complement.
CAGCGCCATGGGCAGGCCTTGCGCCACCATCACGGAGTCCGTCGGGATCACCTGTGCGGAGGTGGCATCGCGCTGATCGGAGTGATTCTTCTTCTTGACGGCATCAAAGCCGTGCATCTCCGAGTCATCGGACACGCGCTTGGTGCTCCTCGGTGGGTAGTACACGCTCTTCGCGGGCATGGCACCTGCCGCCGCCACGGCGTTGTTGTGATCGGGGGACATGGGGTTGTTGCTGCCCTGGCTGCCTGAGCCCGGTTGGCCGCCGGCCGCGCCGCGTGAGCGTGCCGAGTTCCTCGTGGGTTCATCGACGGCGGTGCCATCGGTGTGCACCATGGACGAAGTGTTACTGCAGCACTGGCAGTGTGAGGCACACACGCACACGCCAGACAGGCAGTTGATCGCTACCAGCACCACCGCAACGACAGCCAGGATCAGCGCGACGAGAACAAGCCAGAAGCCGGCCAGATAGACCGTGGCGACGTTGTCTGTGCTGCTGATAGACACATACCGAAAAAAGAAGAGGGCTGCAAAGAGCACGAGCGTCATGAAAAAAGCGAAGACGGCGACAATCAGGAGCGCGAAGAGGGCGATGCCGACGTTCTGATCGATGCGGCGGCGGTGGTTCTCGTCGTCTGCATACTTGCTGGGAGGCACACTGCGCGGGTACCGCTCAGCATCCACATCCACAGTGGAGCGGCCCTCTCGCTGCAGTGCCTCGCGTCGCTGGCGCTTGGAGGAGAGCCAGCGCTTGTACTGAAGGCGCTCGGACTCACGCTCCTCGTCCACCTGGCTGCGTCGACGCTCGTACACCACGCGAAGGGCAATCAGCACAATGGAAAGCACGAACGCGCCGAAGCTGAAGAGCACGGCAATGATGAGGAACGCCTCCGCAGCGGACATGGCTGTCTTGTCCTTGCCGGTGTACGGCTGGTTTCCCGTGGTGGGGCTGCCCGCGTAGACTTGGCTGAACGTGAAGGCCTTGTAGCGCTCCAGTGGAATCCTGGCCGTGATGAAGCCGTAGTCGAGCTTAATGTCGAATCCGGCGAGATCAAGCACGAGGCCGAGAATAGCGAAGATAAACAGAATCAGGCTGAGCACCATGACGACGACGCGAGTGATAATGTTGGTGCCAAACGTCACGAACCGCGATTCGGAGGCATAAGGGGTGTAGTCGAAGGCGTTATCCGAATCTCGGTAGCTCGCGTACGGCGCACGCGAGTTCGGTAGAGAGTAGTCGCTACCACTCATGGTGTCGTTTGTGTGTGTGTGTGTGTGTGTGTGTGTGTGTGTTTGGTGTTGTTGTTGTTGAGGGGCGACTGGTGAATCCTTCTTTTTTGAGGTCTTGTGGTGAATGCCTGTGTCGGGGGGCTGAGGACGAGGTGGAGAGAAAAGGAAAAAGGAAAGAAACAGGGGAGGGGAAGGAAAAAAAGAAAAAAAAGAGTGTGCAAGTCAGAGATGTGTTAAAAAAAAAGAATGAAAAGGCGAGTGTGCTCGCAGTGAAGAAGAAAGGAATATTGTTAAAAGCAGTGTTTCAGATTCAACTTCTTTTTGTTGACTCAAAGTGAATTGTTTCAGTTGTATTTGTGCAAGAAGAGTGCGAGTGTTGGGGGTGAGAGAAAGAGGGAGAGTGGTGGTACTCGTTTGTCTTTGTGTGAACGCGTGGGCAGTTGTGGGGGAGGTGCCCTACTCTACCAGGTATGTGAGGACTTCTGGCAGGTTATTGTTGTTTAGCCACTACGACAGTGCGCACGAAGAGAGTTTAGCGTGAAATGATCGAACCGTCACCGGTCGCCTCTTTCCTCAGCTTTTCTTTTCGTCTACCGTGGCTCTGTCAGTGACGACAGGATGTGGTCTGCCACTTACTGTTGGCGTCGTTGATGGTGTTGCTGTTGTTGTTGTTGTTTGCTCAGTCGAGTACGTGTTGGAAGGGAAACTTAGCATTTCCACACTACCGTTGACTGTGTTTACATGGGATGAAAGATGCGAATTAAAAAGAACAAAAAATTAATCAGGCATCTACTTGCGTCTTGAGGTCGAGCAAACAGCACAACGCATGAGAAACGAAGATGTTGATCAAAGGAAAAGAGGGGTGTGACTGCAAAAATGGAGTGTCAAGCATGAAACCAAGAAGAAAAAAGGAAAAGGAAAGAAAGTGCCATCGTTGGACACAGCTAGAGCTCACATTCAACAAATGAGATACCAAGTGAGCAGTAGTTTCTCTCGACTTTGTGTTTGCTTTGAGTTGAGAGTCGCGTGCGCAACCGCAGCTCGTGGATAGCGATTGCCGCCCCTGTGGAATCGTTCCTATTTTGCATGATGGGCTCTTTCGTTCGTGGTGTGCACACAGCCTCGACGAAACAAAATGTGAAACGAAAGAGTGGATTGACGAAAAGGAATGAAGGTGTGCACTGTTGGCGTTCACAAAACAGTGAAAAAAGAAAAAAAAGAAAAAAAGAAAAACACAAGTTGGAAGGAAGGGTGAAAAGAAAGCAATCGAAGAACGCTCACAGGCAGGAAGCGTCGTAGTACAAGTGAAGCGCGCCGCAGTATCGAGTGACAGTGTCGGGGGTGGCAATAAAAAACGAGAAATCGTTCGGAAAAGGTGCATCCAGGAGCCAACAACAGGAAAAAAAAAGAGGACAGCGAAGATGGATGAGAAGTATCGCACTAGAAAAAAAAAACAAGAAAAAAAGAGTGAGGGTGCACGGACATTTCAGAGGCCCACGCCTACGCGTGTACCCCTATACATGTGGAAGAGTATTGAAATGCACATGTATGTGTGCGTGCGTGCCCGGGTGTTTATGTGTTTGTTTGTTTGTTTGTTTTTCTTTCACGTTGTTTCCGAAGTGTTCGCCGGTGCTGAACTATCCAAATGGCCGTACAGGGGCCGCGCTCTCTCCCCAGGCGGCTGCGCATCGCTCGACGGCATCGGCAACTTGGCCGTGGACGACGGCTGGGTTTCAGTGTTGTTGGTGTTGTTGTTGGTACTCGAGGATGCCACGGGCCGGCCGCCAGTGCCGTGGTGCGCCGAGTACGCGTACACGGGCATCACAATCGCGCCGTCGTCATTCGCAGGGTTGTCTGGTGAGTTGGGGGTGTACGTGTGCACCCTGTCGAGCGCATCCCCGGCGGGGGCCTCGAGATTGTTGCCGCCCTCGTCACCCATGTCGTCCGCATCGCCGGCCACACTGGGGAGGCTCGCGTCGATAGTGGCGCGACAGCACATGAAACCAACGAGATCCGGCACGGCGCTCATGACAAGGGCGACGAGGGAGAAGATGGTCGCAATGAAAACACACGCAAAGAAGGCATGCGGGCGAGCACCACTCGCGCGGAGGCGTCCGATATGAACACAGTGGCAGATGAAAGAAATGAGGATAATGGCGCCGTGAATGCTGAGCAGGACAATGTTGGCGACGCTCAGCTTGCGGTTAAAGTGGCGGCGTGCCACCTCATCAATCCGGTACATGTAGGGCTTCTTGCGAACGGACTTCATGCCCGCGCCGACGCGAGTAAACACGTGCGGCTCTGCGCCTTCCTCCCGCTCGTGGTCCGCCTCCTGACGCTCGTAAAAGTTCATAATGTCGACGGTCAGCCATGACGCGCAAATGGGCAAGCATGCCAAAGAGAACACGAGAGCGCTAGGAATGCATGCATACTGCGCCACAATGAAGTCTTGTTCATAAAGTCCACGCGTGTTTATAGACCAGAAGTTAGTCTGTGGACCTTTCTTGAAGCAGCCATTGTTATACATGTGCGTGGCATTCCAGCACACGCCCTTAACCATGTACATGTAACTCACGCCATTGGAGATGATAAGGCAGGTCAGTGCAATGACCACGCAGGCGACAACGACGATGCGCGAAATCAAATGCCGCCGAAACACCTCGGCAGGGCCCGCGTAGGAAACAAAGTAAGTTCCGACGTTTTCGTAAGTCATGTCGACAGATGTGTTGTCGACTTTTTCTGTGTGTCTGTGTGTGTGTGTGTGTGTGTGTGTACTCGCGAGTGGGCTCTTGTTTGTTTGTTTGGAATGGTCTCTCTCTTTTCGAGAGAAAGCAAAGCTACTGTTTGAAGTTGATCGCTGCGGCGCCGAAGATGATTTTTTGCTTTTCTTTTTTTTTTTTCGTTGCCTTTGGAAATGTTCGTTTTCGCGCTTGGCCGCTAAATGTGGGATAAACGAATCTTTAAAAAAAACTAGCCATGGTGAGTCCAGAATTGTTGAGAAAAGGAGAAGAAAGAAGGTGGCGTGAATGGGGAAAGAAAAGCTGTGCCATAACACGTGCTGAAAAAGTCAGCAAAAGTGACAGCTCGGTCGCGGTAAGCATGTGGGCTCTAATTAGGCCAATTTCCTGTAGCAACTGACCCTGCACTCGCGAGGTGCGGTTATCAGAAAAATAAATGATGCGGGGAAAGTTGACATGTGCGCTCTCGCTACTCGCAGTTTCGTATGCAGATGTACGAGGACCTTGCAAAAAGCGCCGTGTGCGAAAAGACTGAGAGTCTAAGGTCCGGCGCGACTGCGACGCATCAACCGTTGTTGTTGTTGTTGGCTTTTTTCACTGATTATGTGTGCGTACTATTTTATCACTTGTTTACGAGTCAAAGTGACCATGAATGTATAAAGAGCGAGCGGTGTTCAATTGTGAAGCAGTGGCACAAAGGCCGTTGAACAAAAAAAGAGAAAGAAAACGATGGTCAAATGTAAGAAGAGAGAAAATACAGAGCCCTGTGACACACGTGCTCTCTCCCTCTCTCTCTCATCATGGAAGAGAAGGAAAAAAAGCGCCGTTGAGCGATATCCATTCTACATGTGTTCGCGTGATTAAATGCTCAGCGGAAATTGAATAGAAGTGTGTGTTTGAGAGGGCATTCGTGCTTGTTGTTTGCATACTTGTTTATTTTTCTTTTTTTGTTTGTTACTGTTGCTGATGATTTGATCATAATGTTTCTCTCCTTTCCTGGGGTAGCTCAGGACAAGGAAATTTGAAAGGAGAAAGAGAAAAGAGAGAAAGGGGAAAGAAAAGAGAAGAAAAAAAAGAAAAGAAAAAACGTCCACAAGAGACACAGAGAGGCGGCAATAGGGGGGGCATATCGTGTTGATACACAAGGGTGTCAGACAGCTATGAACACAATGAGTGTACATACTGCTCATTGGCACCGGCCGACCTTTCTGCACTGTGCACCACACAGCTCGTAGAGCGAAGAATAGTGAAAAAGCAAGTGAGAACTGACAATCCAACGTAAACAGAAACAAAACAAAACAAAGCAAGAAAGCAAATGGCGCGACGCACAGGCGCGAGCTTGAGGAAGTACAATGAAAACCAAAAGATATCAGACGGTATGCTTTCATATCAAATCAAAGCAAGTCGATGGAAAGATTCGTCGTCGTTCGCTGGACACTAAACACGAATCAGCCCATAAAGGACTCACGAGAAGAAGGAAAGAAAAAAAGGACAAAAAAAGTGAATCAAAGCAAAAAAAAGGAAAAAAAAAGAAGGAAAAAAGAAACAGAGATCGCGTACCATCGTTGTTTCGTTTTTCCCACAAAAAGACTTGAACGGTTGCGGAGGATGGTGGATGGTGTCCGTATCAGTTTGCATGCCACGCAGACGCGTGAACTTGGCGCCAAAGTCCAGCCACAGTGTTTGGTTCTTTTTTTTTTTTTTCCTTGGTGGTGTATTTGGCTATTTGTGTATTTGCACATTGTCACTATATGAGAGTAAATTGCGAAACAAAAAAAGAAAAAAAGAAAACGAATGGAGTACGGGTAGGGAGGAACAAAAAAAAACCAGAAGAAAAAAAAGGGCGAGAGGTGTGGAGGCATGTTGGAAGCAGTCGTAGAGGCCACTGTGGCTGTTCCTGTCATGGTGTGATTCGCCTTTCCCCTCGCATTACTGGTAGTAGCGCATGGAGCTGCTCCGCGATGGTGTCCGCGACCCCTTCTCGTCGTACAGAGGGTTGACCGCCCGGCGTGAGCCAGACTCCATCGGGTACATCGGCGCCGGTACCGTGCTACGGCGGCGGCCATCGTGAAAAGACCCGTTCTGCGACGGCGGCCCGCGTGGCATCGGTGGTGGGGGTGGACCGCGCATCGAGCTCGTGTACACAGAGCCGCCGCCGCTGCGCACGGAGGAGCCCGAGGAGACAAAGGAGCCCGAGCGTGAGAGGCCGGTGGTGTCGCGGTAACGTGCGCGCTCGGGCTTCGGGTTGGGCTTCACGCACGCATCAATGCCGGTAAAGAAGAAGGTGACAATGGCACAGCCGGCACCGACGACCAGGAACCAGTAGCCAAGCTCGAACTTGTAGCCCTTGCTGCTGCCACACGCGGCGATGGTGTTGCGGTAGCTCGTGGAGGTCTGAGGCGACGAGGTCGCGGAGAGCTTTGGCATCTTCGTCGCGTACCAGATGCCGAGGATCACCACGGGCGGAATCTCCACCACACAGGCGATGCCGGCAAAGAGCAGGGACGCCATGGACACACCCCGATCGCGGCGCTGACGCTCGGCCTCCTCGTGACGGCCCTCTGGCGAGTAGATGTCCTCGCGTCGGCGCTGGATGCAGAAGCAGCACACGACAAAGACACTGGCCATGATGAGCAGGCAGCCCAGCGCACCGACCGCACCACCAACAATGAGCAGAATGCGACTCGCCAGAACAAAGGTGTCCCAGTAACTGGACACCGTGCCGATCGACGCGCCCTTCACTTCCCAGAGGGCAAAATCAAGCTCTGTGCTGCCTCCGCAGGTGAAGATGGCGTTTTTAATGATCATGCCCGCGACGAGGAAGGCCACAGAGGCCATGGCGAAGATGGCAGTGAAGAGGCGCACAATTGCACTCGTGGTAGAGGCACCACAACAGACGCAGCACGCGCAGGAGGACGGCGGGTCGTCCCAGACGGGGCCGTAGCGCGAGTTATCGACGTTGACGCTCATGTCGCGGGCAATGCGGCGCGAGGCATGGCTGGAGCGGGAGCCGGTGTCCGCCATGCTGTACGTGTAGCTGATGTTCTGTTGGCTCATTATTTCTTTTTTTAGTGTTTCGATNTATTTCTTTTTTTAGTGTTTCGATGTGTGTGTGTGTGTGTGTGTGTGTTGTACCTTGGAGAATCACAGGAAAATTAGTGGGTGAGTAGTCGTATACCTATCGGGTTGTTTGTGTTTAGTGTTTTTGTACAGGTCTCCTTGCTGTTGTTGTTATTTTTTCCTTCCTCGGTGTTCGTGTACAGGTATTCTGCCGGAAAAGGAGAAAAGTGCTATTCGTCAAGGACAACCGGGTCGACTGTGGATGAATAAAACGAGAACAAAGAAGAATTTAAAAAGACGAGACAGGAGTTTGAGATAGTTCAGAGAAGAACCAGAAGAGTCAAACAGGAACACCACGGTGATAATGAACGAAAGCGTTTTTCTTTTCTTTTCTTTCTTAACAACGAAATGCTTTAGAGAGATAGTTTTAGGTGATCTTTGGGAGTCAATAATGAGACCAAGAGAAGCAGATGAGAGGAGGAAAAAGGAAAACGTGAAGGGTGCCGTGGCAGGTCGCGAGTTAGTCGTGGAGGCAACGGCAAGTTCAGTCAAGTGATATACACCAAGAACGTAGCTCTCGTTGAGTGCCTTGACCTTCAGCGGGCTGTGGTGCGATGGGACATGTGATGTGCCAGAGAACCACACAACGTTGCCGAGTCGGCAGCCGCAATCTTTCGTTGTGCAGTTCACATTGCAGCTGTTTGAAAGGGTGACAGATGGAGACAAACGATTGTCTCTGCAGTGCTCCACGTCGCTACTGTTTAGGTGAGTTTGTTGTGTTGCTGTTGCCTTCTTGGTGTTGTTGTTGTTTGACTCGCACAAACCGCGAGTGTAAGGAAAGGAGGGGGGTATCTGCAATTCTGCATGAGTTTCGCTATTGTCACGCGCGTCCGGTGAATAGTGTCGTTCCTCTTTACTTACTTCACTTGCCCTCAATGGATATGTTTTTGTGTTTGTGAACATGAATGTGTATATATGTGTGTATACGCCCACACTGGACAAAACCACCAAGGGGAGGTCCCGGGCTCACTGCAGTATTCATTGGCGCGTGCGTGTTCGCCCTGCTTCTGTTGCTGTTTTTCACGTGTACTTGTCTAGCCCCACATGATTCCGTGGCAGACTTTGTTTCTTTGTGTGTGTGTGTGTGTGTGTGTGTGTGTGTGTGTGGTACTCACGTTGCGTACAAAACCCAACGATTAACAGGAGAAACAGAAGAAGGTCGAGGGGTGTGGCTGCACGTGCCGAACAAAGAGGAGCTAGTGCATCGAAGAAGAAGAAGAAGAAGAAGAAAAAGCAGGCCACGAATGTGGCCGTGTAACTGTGGATGTCTTAATCGCACATATCATTGGTGGGCTCAACTATGTGCATCTCACTATTTGTAGACATGATGTGTTTGGTTGTTGTTGTTTTTGTGTGTGTGTAAAAGAGCTCATGTGAAGAAGAATGCCACTGGGAAGGAAACAAAGAGGGGAGGGAAAAAAAAGACTTCCCAGGCTGGAAAAAATAATCAAGGAGGAAACATGCCGCATACGGTCGAATACATAAAGAGAAATCGGCGAGTGTGAGACAAAAGAAAAGAAAACGAATCAAAGCAAAAACAGCTCATATCCGTGCACACATCACACAAAGGTGAAAATAAAGAAAAAAAAGAGCATCAGCGATCGTCGTATATGCGTTTTTCACCATAAAAAATGGTCTGCACCAGGAGTGATGGAAGAGCATTCATTCTGCTCCCATCCTGTTTCCAGTCTCACTTGCACAATCGTGCACAGACACAGGCACGGCATATATATTTTTTTTTTTTGACGCGCGTGGACTACATCGCGAGGGGGTTCGTAGACGACGTGGGCGTGTCGTCCGCCTCCGTCTGTGCGGTGGTGGTGTTGTTCGTGGCCGCCGGAGTGGGCAAGTGCCACGCGGCGCGTGGGGTCTGCACACCAGCGCGCAAGGCCAGGTCGGACTCTGCAGCCACTGGTGACGCGAGCTCGAGGTTGCTGCCGTTCGAGGCCCCCACACTGACGGCGTCGTCCGTCCTCTGCGCTGCCACGAGCCGTGGCGCCCGTCGACGAGCACCATTTGCCGGCACGCGGGTTTCTGTCGGTGCCACGGTGACGCAGAGCAGCTCGGTGAAGGTGGGGTCCGCGACGGTGCTGTCCGTCTCGCGCCCGTCGTGTGCGGCACGGCCCCAGGCACTGCGATGGGGAGAGATCTCCGTCGTCCCGGTGCCGGCGGTCGCGGCCGCGGTCGCGGCGTTGCGCCAGCCGACGGAGAAGGAGGTCAGCGCCATCACCCCAGAGCTGCTGCTGAGCGTGGGTGCCTGGCTCGGAGAGGTCGACAGGTCCTCGGTCGAAAGTCCGCGTCGGCGCGCAGCCCCACCACCGCCGGTGTTGCGTCGCTGCTCCTGACGCCGAGGTGGGGGAGGACCGGCGGTAGTGGGCCGTGCGCCTTGTGCTTGCATGGCGTCCGTCGCAGTCTCGCACATGTACGTGCGCAGGGCGGGCGACAAGTACGGGCTCTGCACATCCGTCCACGCCAGTGCTACGGCCGCCTTGTCGCTGGCAGTGTTGTCGTCGTCAGCGTCATCGTAGTTGTTGTTGTTGTTGTTGTTGTTGTTGTTCTTCGCGTCCGTCTGAGTGACCTCCATGCCGTCGGCGGCGATCAGCCACGTCTCGTGCGGGCTCTTGCTGCCGCGCGGCGTGGGGCCGGTGGCCGTCGCGTCCAAGCCGTCCGAGCTGCTCTGCGTGTCGCCGCTGCCGCGTGGCGCGAGGTCCAGCTTGGCGGTCGGCATCGTGAAGGACAGCTCCTGCCCGGCCGTGATGGCCGGCAGTGGCGGGCGGAATTGAACGCTGGTGAGGTGCGTGCTGACGGAGTTCCTCCGCCAAAAGACGGAGCTCTCTGCGGCCGCCTCGCCGCCGGTCGGGCCGTGGCTGCGGTGGAGGTACGAGTAGAGCGAGAGTTCCCACGGCGATGGCGGCATCGACTGCTCCAGCGTGAGTCCTCGCATCGTATTCGCGCGACGAGCGGCCTCCTCGCGTTGTTGCCGGGCCTGCTCGCGCTGTTGGCGGACCTCCTCACGCAGCGCACGCGACTGGGCGGTTTCTTCGGTGTCGAGGCTCACCACCTCGAGAAATCGCACCGGCTGCACGTACGCGTGGCATGGATGGAAGTCGGACAACCAAGGGACCAAGAGACAGGCCAACAGCGCGAGGCTCAGGATCACGGCGAGCACCACCGTCGCCGAGGCCGGGGCCACAGACAAGCTTACATCGCGCCCCAGCACATCCCGCAGTTCGGACGACGTGCCACTCAAGCGTGCGAGTCCGGCCAGGGCGACCACACTCAGCACCAGCATCACGCCGGCGATGATGGCGAGGCTCCAGCCAATGGCCCGGTCAAGCCCCACCCGCGCCTCCTCACGACGGGTGAAGTAGATCTCAGAGAGACGGTGCACGCGACGGTTGGCGTCTCGGTTGTCCGACTTGCGCGCGGACTCCATCCGCCAGCGATAGAGAAGAAAGAGTGCGGAGAGCATCAGCGCCACCGCGGCACACGCGACTGACCCAATGGTACCCACCTGCAGGAGCAGTAGGGTGAGGCGCACGCCGCTCGTGTCTTGCGACCCCGCCAGCATCGCGTCCTCGTGACCGACGCGCCAGAAAGACGCGTTGACAGTCAGAAGCCACGACGACGTGGTGTCGCGGACCGTGCAAGGGCATACGGCCACCGCGCTGTTGAGCTCACACAGGGGGAGTGCGATGCCGACCGCGCTGCAGATGAGCGTCGCCACGGCAAAGACGAGCAGAAGCACGCGGGTCACCATGTGGCGTGAAAGAACGTGTGAGGGAGTGACATACGGAAGTGCGTAGTCGAGGCCAGGCTCGTCCTCCGAATTCTGGGTGGCGGCTTGGCCCTCATCAACAGGTCTGGCCTCGGCGCGGTCATCGGTCTGCACACGCGTGTACTGCGAAGAGGGGGCGGGTTGGGCCAGCAGAGTGGGCGAGGGCAGCGGGGCATCGTGCGCGGCGTGTTCCGGTGTGGGTGAATGCCGCAGGGCGGCTGTGGGAGTCAGGCTACGTCCAGCATTTGGACTACGGATCAGCGGATCGGCATCCAAAAAGGTAACACTACGCATCCCCAATGACCCTTCTTGAGCTCTCCTGTTGTTGCTATTGTTGGCTGGGTTGTTCTAATTCTTTGGGTTGTTGTTGTGCGTGTGTTTATGAACAAGCCACCGCACGCGGAGAGACGGGAAGGTAGAAAAAAAAACAGAAAAAAGAAAATCGAAAAGAAAAGTGTGTATGCACTCTCTGATAATAGACACAAATGTAAAGAGAGAGAGAGGAAGAATAAGATGCCAAAGTGTGTCTTATGTACCTGTTGTTGTTGTTTTTGTCTGTTTGTTGCGTCAACCCATGCCGCGGTGCACTTTTGTCTGTCTGGTCGACTGTGCTGATCACACCTGCTTTTTGGCTTTGTGTTGCGTGTGCTCTTTTACAGCACGTCCGTGGTGGATATATGAGTTAGACTGACAATGTCAAGCTACACCAACAGGCTTTGTATAAAAGCGCACAAAAGAAAAAGTGGCAGAAAAAGTGGAAGAAAAAGAAAAGGGAAAAAAAAAGAGAGATGGTACGTCGCAGTGCAAGGGAAATGATCAAAAAAAGTCGAGGATAGAGTGATTTCCTTTCCTTTTTTTTTTTTGAAATATTTGTTTGGTTTTTGGTGTATATGTTGAGCAGCTCAGTGCGGCGGCGTCGCCAGTGCGGAAAAGGGAACTTTCACGCCCTTACAAAAAAAAAAAGTACAGAGGCGAAATTTGATGGAAAAAAATGACAAGACAAAGTTGGAAGCGAAGTAAGGAGAAAGTATGAGAGTGGTAAGGATATCAGCGTGACCACGTTGCTGTGTAAGCAGTGTCATGAGAACCTCAAAGTAGTGCTTCAATCAAGAGGAGGACGAGGAAGGCTTAGGGGCCGACGACACCCATCTCGAGCACGTCCATGTTGTGCTGTTTTTCACTTGGCTCCATGCGCGTCTCTCGACTAGCAGGTCAGGGAGAAAAAAAAAAAGAGCCGTTAGTAGTGGGAGAGTGGAGTGCTGCGTGAATGAGGAAGAAGGGCGAGGGGCAGAGTAAGCCCTTCGCATTGTTTTCAGTTTTTTTGTGTGTGTTTTGTGTGTATGATGATGATTATTATTATTTTTTTTTTTTTTCAGAAACGCTCACACATGCAATGCATGAGCGACTACGGCACAGGAACAAGGAGAGCGAAGAAAGAAAAAACGAAATGCAAAGTCGGCGTTGAGGCCGCAACGAAAAAAAGATTGTGATAAAGGCACGTTCTCCGAGAGACAACAGTACCTTTCGATTGTACAAAAAAAAAAAGTTGGCAAGAAGAAGAAAAAACTTCACTGCTTAGCGATAAGAGGGATTAGTAACGAAAGCAACACCGTGGAGAGACTGAAGAGAAAAAAAAAAAGAACATGTGGTTCCAAAAGGCTCAGTGAGCACTTCTTATTATTCTTTTTCGCTCATCAGCACGGGTGCACACAAATGTCTACCCGCACTCGTTACAAACAGAGACCGTTGTATTTGTCAGTTCACCCTACTCTTTTGATGTTGATGATTGCTTGTTTGTTTGTTTTCCCAACTTCCTTACCCCTCGCTCAGGGCGGGAAGTCGCTGCCGCAGGGCGGAAGGCGGGCCGTACAACTGCTCGCATCGATTCTCAAAGCTACGCGTCATCAGGCTCACCACATTCGTCATGATGAACTTACTGTGCATCGGATTCTTGAACTCAAACGAAACTGAGAACACCACCTCCACCTCATTGGGGCGATCCGCCATGGGTGCGAACTCCCAGTCGCAGCGAAGATTGCGGAGAATGGACTTCTTCGCGACCTCGTTGGCCGAGTGGGCTGCACGACGAAAAAAAGATGACACGAGGCCGACGCCGCCACCGCTGCCTCCTCCATCGCGCGTGCGAACGGTCTGGCGACTGCCCGCCACCTCCTGCGCATTGGTGTCTCGGAGGACGCTCTCCTCATCGCCGTCGTAGAGCACAGCGGTGATGTGCGAGCCGGGCACCAGCGTCACGAGCGACGTGTACTGCTCGTGAAAAAACGAGAAGCCGACCTTCAGAGTGGCCGTCATCTGGATCGCCTCGAGCAGGCCATCCTCGCCAATGAGGTGCGCTAGTGCCTCCTGGTTCACGCCTAGCTGCTGCGACGGCGGCGGCACACGCACGCGTCGTGTGGTGTGCACCACAGAGTCGTTGCACCACGGCAGGAAGTCCTTGTACAGACTGACGTCGCCCACGACACGGTAAAAATCCTCCGGAGACCAGCCCACCGTGCAGTGCTCTCGGTACACCTGCTGGTGCATGACAGAGCCACCGGCCGGGGCGGACGGCTTCTCCTGTGTTGTCGGTGATGCGGTGCGCGCGTGGTGAGAAGAGGCCTGCGAGGTGACGGTCGTGGTCGAGCGACGGATCTCGGCATCGTCGACAGCGCGCGCCTCTTGCTGTGCGGTCGCCGCCGCCGCCTCGCGCAGTTTTTGCTCGCGCTCGGCGATGATCTGCTGTGCCCTGGCCACCGTATCGCGGCCCACCACCGAGCGCGGCTCCAGAGCGCTAAACGAGGCGGAGCCGGTCGCGGAAGCGACCTCGACCACCTTGCTCTGATGCAGCCCTTCGAACGAGGACAAGGGTGACGACGACGATGACGAGCTACCACTCAGCGGATGATGCTTCTTCAACAACTTGGAAAGATCGAGACGAGAGCCAACACTGGCAGAGGGGGCTGCAGTGGTTGGCGCCGTCGGAGGTGCGCTTGTCTGGGCGGTGGCCGCGGCGTCATCGGCAGAGCGGGTGGTGTTGACGTTGGTGTAGTTCATCGGACGTAGGCTGCGATTGAGGGAGCCGAACGGTCGCGCATCCGAGGCACACGGCGGCGCGGGCGGGCGCAGCTTGTCCAGTGGATTGACGGCCTTGGCATTGGGGACCTTGAAGGAAGGCGGAAAAAAGGTACGTGTCGCGCTGGTGAAGACAGCCATCGTCGGCAGACTTGCAGTCCTCCGACGGAGCATGGTGTGTGGGTATGTGTGATTTGTACTTGAGGTGATTGACGGTATCCTACCTTGTGCGTGGGCACGTGATGCTTGCGATCGTCAGGGGGGAAAAGAACGAACCAATTGGCGCAGACTCGTTTAATGGTGTGTCCGACGGTGATGTTTGTTGTTGTTGTTAAGCTTACTTTACCTTTCTTATTGTAAGTGCTAAATCGACGATCGCCTGTTCTCGCACAATAGTTGTTTGCGCAGATGGTGTTTCCTCTTTCAATTAGTATCGACAAACAAAAAAGAGAAAACAAATAGGCGGTACGCAAAAAGAAAAGTGGGAGAACCTGATCACACACCAAGATGATGTTGCTATCAGGTTTACTTTGTATTCTCACTGCGAGGGAGAGACACGTGAGCTCTTCACTGCGATGCTGAACAGTTGTGTGTTTGATTATCTTTAAAATGTCAAAAAGTGTCAAAAAGATAGGGAAGAAACGGAAAAAGCTACGCAAACAGTATGTGAGGAAGGAGAGTGAATCGAATCGAAACGTTCACAGGGCCTCCAGACAGCGTTTGTTACCAGAAGGAGAGTGGCGCGTATGCCTTTCAGAGTGTGTATGTCGGTTTCTTCACCGAACTCGTCGCGCTCCAAGTCGAAGTGAGCAATCAAGTGCGGGAAGACCTTGCCAAAAAATAAATATGCTAGTTGTACGGGGGGAGGCACTAACAATGACAGTAGTCAACTTCACTTAATAGCAAAGACACTCAAAGAGACAGGAAAAAAACCACGTACTGTTTTACAAATGGTTCCGGACCACAAGTGAAAACGCCAGCGAAAAGACACGGGCGACTGTGAAGAGCGACAAGAACGGGGGATGGAGGGGAGAAAGGAATAGGGGGATGAGAGCACGAGAAGCTGGGAACGACTGACTAGTCCCTGGTCCAAGCAAATGATGAACCTCTGTGCAGGCTCATGAAAGGGGGAGGGAGATCAGCTTGGCCAGACAAACGCGCAAGAAGCCACGAGGTGAAATAAAGAAGAGAAGGTGATCAGACTACGTGATCTGCACAGCAGCATTTGTATCATGATCACGTGACCCACTCGCGTGTTCATATTTGTTTGGCAACCACTGATGGTGAGCGTGCGGGGTTTTTTGTTTTGTTTCCCTAGGTCGATATTTGGGCTCACTGAGGATGGTGCTGCATAATGCGATTGCTTGACGAAAGAACGAGAAGAACAAGAGCGAAAGTCGTACTGATCCAGAAAAATCACAACCTCGCAAGTGTGGGTTGTGAGGAAACAAAAAAAAAGGGAAGAAAAGAGTAACTGCAAGCAATGGCGTGTGACCGTTGCGGGTTCATCGAACGACCTGCAGACAAATGTACATTAAAACTTTACATTGATCTCAACGCACTGCTCCAAACGCAAGAGCGGCGACAAGAAGAAACAAGCGGGGAAAAAACAGACAAAGGGAGAAGAAAGAGAAAGGACGAGGAGTTAATCACACTACCTTACCTGCGGTTGTTGTATATATATATATTTGCATCCGCTAAGCAGGTTGTCCCGCACCTCCTCTTTGCCTTCTCCCCTAGCCACGTTTGTCCTACGAGCGCGTGCTTGTGACGGCTTCCTTCAGGCGCCTCAGCTCCTCCTGCTCCAAGGTGTTCATCATGGCGTCAATTTCACGCTCACGGTGCCGCTGAGCGAGCGCGCTCAGCTGTCGCGCCGCGACCATCTCCTCGCGTGCGTCGCGGCCCTTGGCGAGCACGTCCTTGTTCTGATCGTACAGCGCGGTAGCGTAGGCGTGGTTCTCCGCCTCCACCTCCAGCCGACGCTCCTTGAGGCTCGCGTTTTCTTTTCGCTGCCCATCGGCGGTCTTGACGCGCTCATCCTGCAAGTCCACGAGGGCCTGCTGCACCCGCACCGGCTGCGCCTTGCCCATCTCAACGGTGTCCTTCTTGAAGTGCCGGCGCTCGCCGCTCAGACGGCGCAGCCACTCACGGCGGACCTGCGGGTCCTGCGCGGTGACCGGCGTCACGTTCGGTGTCTGGAAGGTGTCCTGCCACTGCTGCGCCTCCGCGACAAAGCTGCGTGCGGGCATGACAATGGGCACCGGTGCGGGCGCGGTGCTCGCGGACGGTGCCACCGTTGTCGTGGCAGCCGGCACGGGTGGGGGCGATGGCGACGACGTCTTCTTCGTCGGTGGCGGAGCAGGGGTGTGCGTGGGCTTGCTGCCGGAGGCGTTCATGGCCTGAGAAGATGGCCTTGCCGTGGCGGCGGCGGACGCCTCGCGTGCGCTCTTCTCGCGGAGGGCGAGGAGCCGCTCCTGACTGGCCACCGGCAGCTTGGTGCGCAGCTGGGACAGGTGCTCGCGGTGCGCAGCCTCGTCATCGTCGCGGTACAAAGCGTAGATTGATCGGTTGAACTTGACCTCCTCCGCGTTCAGCCGCGCGCGCGCACGATGCGTGTCCTCCGCCGACTGCGACTTGGCGAGGGCATCCGCACGAGAAAGGTGCGGCAGGCCCTCGAGCCACGTCTGCTGGAACGCCTCGAGCTCCTTGCGGCTCTGCGAGATGTCCCGCTCAATGCGCGCGTGGTACTTCTTCGCGTCGCGCTGACGAAGGGCGACTTGATCCTCCGCGACCTGGCTCTGATAGTGGCGGTAGGCCACTTGAGCCCGGTGATGATCATGCGGGCCAATCACGGCACGGGGGTCACTGCAGGTCAGGTGGTTACCTGGCAACTGCGTGACCTCCTCCTGCGCGAGCGTCGTGCGGTAGTACGCGTCCGGCAAGTAGGTCGGCACACCGCGCTGGTACTCGCGATGCTGGGTGGAAAGGTCAGCCTCGCGCTGGTCTGTCTCCGACTCACGCGCCTTGACCTTGGCCCGACGCTCCGCCGCGATGGCCGCAGTGCGGCGCCGCTCAAAGGCCTGCGCCTCCTCGTCCGTGTAGAAGGACACGGGGTCGAGCCAGGGCTCCGCCTCGGCACCATCTGCCTTGCCCGGTGCGCCGGACGGGTCGGCCGTGTGGTCGGTGCGCGTGGCGGCCGACTTGCCGTAGGTGTAGTAGGTGCTGTGCCGCAGCTGCGTGGTGCGCCACTCCTCAAAGGCCTCCTCCTTGCGCGCCCACGCGTTGCCGTGGTGGCCCTCAGGGACCTTGGTGTAAAAGGCGGAGGTGAAGTACGCACGCGCACTGGCCGTGCCGGGCACCGTCGCCGCCAGACCGGCGGGCTCGTCGGGGGAGCCGGACATCGGCTGCGCGGGCTGTCCACGTGCGACGGCGCGCGAGCTGCGCATCGTGCCGGACGGGCCGGCGGCGGCGGCGGCGGCGGCCCCCGACGTGCCCGCAAAAGAGCGGGCCGGCGCGGTGCGCGACTTGTCCGCCGCCGTGACCGGGGCGACCTTGGACGCGTAGAGGCCCGTCGTGCCGAGGCCGAACTCCACCCCCATGTCATCGCCGGCAAAGAAGAAGTTCTCGCGCGTGACGGAGGGGTTCCCCAGCGTCGCAGCGGTGGTGGTGCGTGGACCGCCCGCTCCGGTGCCGGACTTGGACCGTGTCGAGGCCGTCGCGTCGGTGCGCTTGTGTGACTCGAACTTGCCGCTCGACCGGCTCTGGCGCGAGGCAACGCGCGAGCGTGGCATGCCGGTCCCGGACACGAGCACCTCCGACGGCTCGCGCACGACCGCCGTCAGGATCTCCCGCACGGGCTCGGATGCCTTTGAGTGCCGACGACTCGTCTGCCGAGAGCTGCCCGTGACGCTCGCCTGCCCAGACGCGCGCGTCCGCCCGCGGGCCGTGGTCGCGACCGACGCTTTTTTTGTCGTCGTCGCCGCCGTGATGGAGCTGGCCGGGGTTGAGGTGGGGGACACCGACTTACGCAGCGGGCTGGTGCGGGGGAGGTGTGTGGCGGCGGTGGTGGTGGGGGCGACAGACTCGGTGCGGCGAGGCATCGGTGCGGCATCCAACGTCGCCTCCGCGACAGCACCAGCAGTGGCATCACCAGCAGTGACATCACCAGCCGCGGCGATCTCGTGGGTGGTGCTCGCGTCCTCTGGGAGGGAGGAGGTGGTCGTCACGTCCGCGTCCAGCGCCGCCTGAATGGTGCGTGCGACCGCCGCCACAGCAGGCTCGGAGGGGTACGGCGCAGCCGCGGCCTCGCTGGCCTCCGCGTGCAGAGGCGCGGACAGCTTGTGGTTGTCGTGTGGTCTGACGCTGCTCGGCTCGGTCACGCCGAGCGCGTCCTCCTCCACCACATCCGTCTCCTGAGTGGGAGGCTCTTCTTCATCGTCGTCCATCTCGACGGGAATCGCCGCACGCACGGCCGGCTCGGGCTTGGAGGAGGACGGGCCGGCCAGATCGCCCAGCCAATCCAGGCCCGCGTCTTCATCCATGTGCGGCACCTCGACTGCCGCGGAAGACTCGGAGGACTCGGAGAAGTGAGCTGCCTGTGTCGGCGCAGCGGGTGCGTCCTCAGGCATGTCCCATGGAAGTAGATCGTCCATCCTTTACGCACAAAAAAAAAGGAAGGAAGAAAGAAAGATGGGAAAACGGCTAGTATACAAACTTGACCACGGGGAAAAAGTCTTGTCGATGGGTCAGACAGAACAGAGAAGAAAAAAAAAGTGATCAACAAATCGTGGAGCTGATCTGCTATCCTTGATGAATACGACAAAGCGTCAGAGCGAGCGAGGAGAGAAGGCAGGGGAAACTGTGAAGCGTTGCAGGATAGGAGAAAAGTATACACTATCATAGAGAGCTCGAAGCTTCTTTGAGTGCGCACCGCATCTCTGCACTCAAAGCTGACTGGTGCTGGACTACTCGAAAGCTACGTAACGCGCAGCGGACAGCAGTGATGACGCACAAAAGGAAAGCTTCGTAGGGTACCTTGCTTAGGTGCTCGAGCCCTTTTCCATTTTGTATCTTGGTTGTTGTTGGTGTTGTTTTTTAACGATGTGAAGTCTGAAGACGTTTGGTGTGAGCATTGGAAGGAATTTTCCGCGCGTGTAAGCGCACAAGAAAAAAACGAAAACAAGACGGAGGGTAGCTGGTCGTGTAGAGGAGTCGTTTGTGCAAACAAACAAAAGAAAGGGGGGAAAAGAAGCGAAGTAAACAATGATGTGTGCGGCAACAACGGTGTCTTTGCAAGGGCGAGTGGATGTCAGTAGTACGAGTACACAGAACGAAAGAAAAAGAAGGGGCGAGACAGACGATTGTTCACAGCTCTGGAGAAAAAGAGGTAAAAATATGCAATATCTTTTGTAACGCACTCACGAGAAAAAATATATACGAGCAAACAGCGACAAGAAAGAAAAACAGAAAATGAGCGAAAGATTGTCAAATAGGAAAAAAAAAAGCAAAGATAGCCAAACATGCTTTGGTCTTCCCAAAGCGCATACACTCGCGCTCTTGATGTTCTACTTCTTCGCACCGTGCCAGACTAGCGCCTCCAAGGCAGGGCACGTCGCCAGCGCTTCTTGATGGGTGTCAGGGTGGTGGAGTGTAGCGCGCGGCGATTGGGATGGGCCGCGGCCGAGGCGTACGCGGGCTGCGCCACACCCGCCGCAGGCGTTGGCCTCGGTGGATGGCTCGCCGGGAAAAGCGCGCGCGCCGCCGGTCCTGGCGCGGCGTGCACCACCTGACGGTCGTCTACCTCCTCGTCGTCATCGACAGCATCGGGAAGCGTCTCCCACCCCTCGTCCTGATCCTGGTCGTGGGCAGTGCCGCGCATTGCGCTGCCGCTCCGACGAACGGGCTTGTACGTCTTGCCGCCGCTCCCCCCTTGCGTCGGCTTGCCATTCGGTGCGAGGACACCGCGACGCGTGAAAAGTTTGTGCGTCAGGCGCTTGCCGAACCCCGCCGCTGGCCCGCTACGTGCGGCGGTGGTGGTGGTGGTGATGGTGGGCTGTCGGCCTGGCACTTCCGACTTGGCGGCCGCGGCGGCAGGGACCGGAGGGTCGGGGAGCTCCACGTCGTTGGGAATGCCGAGCCGTGGTCGTGGTGCCGGCAGCCGCGTGTCCATCGCAGCAGTCGTTGTCGTTGGAGGAGGAGCGGTGGGCGGCGGGGCGTGCACAAGCCGCCGCGGACTGAGGTGCTCAGGGGCGGCAAGCGCCGGCCGCGGCGGGGGCAGCAGCGCACGACCCGATGATGACAGGGGTGGGGGCAGGGCCTGAGCGGACGTCGGGGCCACCGGCGTGGGCGACATCGATCGCGGCTGCGAGGCCGTGACAGCCGGCGCCGGACGCAGACGCGCGGCGTGAAAGGCCCCGTAGTAGTTCGCGGCAGTGTTGTTGTTGATGTTGTCCGTGACGGGCGGGGCGGCACTCTGCATGGGAGGCACAGGGCGCCGTGGAGAAACGTAGAGCCCATTCGGCGGGTGCTCCTGGCCGATGTGGCCGGTGCTCGTGGGCGGCGGCGAGGTGGGCCGTGCCTCCTCCTTCATCACAGCCGCACCACTGCCACTGCCGCTGTGTCGGCTGCTCGTCGTCGTGCTCGACGGCCCCACACTCGCCGTCTGCAGCACACCGACGGGCTGACCCGCCGTGGCTGGTGCAGACGGCGAGGCCGTGAAGTGGTACGCGATCGGACGGGCGGAGGAAATCGAGGACGGCGTGGTGGTCGCCGTCGGCGAGACCGCCATCAGCGGCGGGGCCGACGGGGCGGTGGAGCCTTGGCTGCGACTGCTCGCCGTCACCCTTCCAGGAGAGCTCGGCAGAGCGGGTGGGATGTGCTCGGCAATGACCCCGCCGATGGGCACGCTCGCCTGCGCCATGGGACCAGTCGGCAAGCCGGGCTTGCTTGGCGACGGTGAGGGCGAGCCTTGTGCGGGTCGCTCGTCGGGGACGGGGGGCGGCAGTCGTCCGCGGAGAGGTGTGTGCGCGACTGTCGTGGTGGTAACAGGTCGGCCGTCAAAATCAAGGGCACGATGTACCGGAGCACCGGCCGACGGTGACGCGACTGTCCGCGCCGGCTGCGTCGGAAGGGGGGCGAGGTGTGGGCGGCCACGCGCCGACACCAACGGCGGCGACGGCGCCGCACACACAGCCGTGTGACCATGCGGGGGGTCGTGTGCACCAGCGGCGGCGACCCCCACAGCAGCGGACAGCGGAGGCCCCGGAGGCCCTGGTGAGGGGCGTGCCTCTGTCGTCGCGGCGTCAGTGGTTACGAGCCGCGCGAGTGTGCTGCCCGCCGACGGCGCGAGCGAGCGATCCCCGTCCGCAGCCGCCGCGCGAATGGCGGACGGCGCTGTCGTCCACGGACTGGCAAAGTGACTCTCGCGCGTGGGGCTCAGACGGACGGCCCCCAGACCACCGTCAGCCACCCCAGCCACACCCGCTGTCGGGGCGCTGTGGTGGCTTCCTGTGTGCGCGAGGGGCTGGCGCAGCAGTCGCGCCGAGTCCAAGCGCTCGAGCGCGTCGTGCAGCGGGTGATCGGGGTCGAGGCTCATCGGCCCTGCTCCGGCCGGACTGCTGCCCACAGGCAGGCCCAGAGGCTGGTAGACCTCGCTGTACGAGATGCGCATCTCCGACTGCGGAGAGGGCTGCCGGCGCCGCTGGCCGTGGTGCGCGGGCGTGCGGGCCGCGTGCGGCACCGCTGCAGCAGGGGCGGGCGTCGGCAGCGGCTGCAGACGGCCGCCGGGCCTCACCATCGGTGGCGGGCGACTCCACGCATGCACGTCGCCGGGACCGGCCCCGCCGAGCTGCAGCTGGTGGAAGTTCGCGTAGTAGTTCGGCATGGGCGGTGCGGCCCGGTGCGGCTGCGGCTGCGGCTGCTGTGCCGCCAGGGCCACCGCCGTCTGGCCAGTGGGGAAGGTGTGGCGAGGAAAGGCGACCCAGGCGGGGGGCCCGAGAGGCACGGGCAGCCGCGCGCGTGCGGGCACAGGGGCGTGCGACGACGACGGTGGCGGTGGTGGTGGACGCGTGCGTGGGGGCGAGGCCACCGTGGCCGCCACAGCCGCGACCGGTTCGCTGCGGGCGCGGGCCTCGGCCGGCGCGGCGCGAGCCGTGCGCGGGTAGGAGGTCGGGGCGGCTGCGGCGGCCTCTGTGCGGGTGCGGGTCATTGGTGCTGTCCTTGTTGCTGCGACGGCGGGGGCTGCTGTGGTCTTGATGCCCGTGCGTGTGGTGGTGGTGCAGAGCGTCTCTCGTGGGGCCTCGGCCACCGATGCGGTAGGGGCGACAACAGGAGGGGCAGTACTCGTAGGGGCAGGGGCAGCAACAGGCGCAACAGCAACAGGTGCAGCTGTAGCAGGAGGGGCAGCCCGATACACCGGTGCGCGTGGGCGTGAGCGCTGCGACGGTCGGCTCGACTTGGTGTCCTCCGTCTCCTCGTTGCTGGAGCTGCGGCTGCGCGGGGCCGCAGCGGCTGAGCGCGATCGCGCATCGCCGGCTGCGGTGGCCGCAGCGGCCTTGTGGTGCCGCCCCGAGGCGATCGGCGCAGAGCGCGTGCGTGTGTCCGCTGCCGCCGCGCGGTCGTGTGCACGGCCCCGTTCGGGACGTTTTGTCTTGCGCGTCACGTCTGGACGATCGTCGGTTGCAGGGGTCAAGGACGATGAGGACGAAGATGACGAGGGAAGAACCTCGATGGTGTGCTTGCCGTCGTTGAAGTAGTAGGACGGCATGAGTGGCTGTTTCCTCGCCGCCGCACGCGTGGTGGACGTGGCGACCGGTGCGCTGGTGGAACTCGCCGCTGTGGTGGTGGCCGTGTGAGTTGTGTTCGTTGCGGTAGCCGTTGTTGTCCTCGGAGCTGAGGAGGAGGTGGTGGTGGTGGGGGTGGTGGCTGTGCCCGCCAGCTGCGTGACGTCCCGGTAGATGGCGCCAGAGCCTCGGCGTGGTGGTGCAGACGTGGCGGCCGCTGCGGCCGTCCGCAGCACTGTGCCAGCCGTCCTGGTTGACGTGCGTGCGCGGTAAAAGTCGCGGAGAGAAACCGGCGCCTTGGCCGCGGTGACGGCCGGGCTGGTTGCCATCGTCGCCACCGGCACAGTTGTTGTCGTCGTCGGCGTAGCCGTGTCTGTGGTCGCTGCGGCAGGTGCGGCGTAGTACCAGAGCTGCGCGGTGGGGATCTTGGCACGCGCGCTGTACACAGCCCGTGGTGGGGGTGGTGCAGCTGCGACACGCTCCGGTACCGTGTGCGTGGTCGGCACTGCCTCGGACGTTGTGGTTGTGGTTGTGGTTGGTGTTGTCACGGCCGAGACAGCGGGATTGATGGCAGTCTCGCACGCCATCTGCGGCCGTCGGATGGACCGCGGCGACGACCCGGCGGAGTAATCACGGTACAGGCCGGCGGCCACTGCCGCAGGATGGCGATAGTGCACGCCCTCGTCGGTTTCTTCGCGGCTCTGGTCGGCTGAGTGAGGAGGTCCGAGCGCCGTCATGGCGGCCTCGCGTCGTGCATTCAACTCCTCGGCGAGGCCCTCCAGTGCCTCGAGGCCGCGGTGGCAATAGGCCGTCATTTCGTCGCTCGACGGAGAATCTGACGAGCACGCCTCCTGGGGGTAGCTACTCATGGGATTCACACCGATCAGAGAGAGTGAAAACGATTGTGGAAAAGTGTGAAGAGGCCACAGACGTGAATGCGGTCTCTTTGCGGGTATTGAAAGTGCAGGTTGACGTCAAGGACGACAACTGGAAAAAAAACAGACAGGAAATTGTAAAAGCACAAGAAGAAGAAGAAATGGTGTGTGATATAATGAAAGTCTATGCGCGGCACACGGGAAGGGAAAAAAGAGAAAAGAAGAAAGAAGAAAGAAAGGTATGAAAGTTACGCAAAAAAAAAAAGACGATGAGTTCTAATGAAAGAATGAAAGCCCGATGAGCTTAGCACGCACAACAAGCGCGATGCCAAGACACGCACCGCGAAGGAAACAAAAAAAAAGAAGGGAGTATTGGTGTTGGCAGCGATCTACGGTTGAGCTACGTGTTGTTGGTGTTGTTTACCTAGCTCTTCCTTCACCTTCTTGGAGAACGGGTTTAGAAGGCCGTTGCTTCCTTATTTTCTGTTTCTTTTTTTTTTTTCCTTTTTTTCTTTTTCTTTTCTACTGGAATCGCGTATGTACTTGATTCAAGAGCAACCGATAACACAGGACGAAAAGGGTGAGAGAGAAGAGAGTGGGAGGTGATGAACACACGTTGGTGGCAGTTGTGATGGGAGCTTCATTTGTATCTTTCATGGCACGTTCACTGTGCGACTTGTCACTGCCTTTTTTTTTTTTCGCTGTGCGCGGGTGGCGCGACTGCACGTGTCGATCCAGTATGTGCGGTGAGAGGGCCTGTCGCGGCACCTCGTCTCCTACACGAAGCACAATTCTGCTAGCCGCACGTGAGCAACCGCTAACTGAGACCCCGACCGCCCTCTTCTCGGGTGCAACTCATCGGCGGAAAGAACAAACGTGAGTGACAGCTACGAAGCGGCACAATTGGTGTGCGTTTTGGCACACTGTTGCTCTCTCTCTGTTTGCGTGTTGTTATTGTTGTTGTTTTTATTCTCTCTTCACAGCATGAAAAGGCTACGGCGAGGTTCGTACAATGCACAGATAGTTCAAAAAGATGGGAAAGAAAGAAGTGAAAAACAAAACAGGTCAAATGAACACAATGAACAATGAATAAAGAGAAGGTGTGGAAAGATACAGCGTATCGCTTCAAGACGAGAAAGGGAGGTACACGTACCTCCACCGCCACCCAAAAAAAAAAAACAGCGCTCGGCCAACAAAACTGCATGGAATGAAAACAGATCCAGACCACTCTACCAGCATCTCAAGCCGGCACCTCGCCAGGAATGAGAGAAAGAAGAAAAAAGGAAAGAAAGAAAAAAGAAAGTCGTACAAGTTGCATGTGTATCTCTGCAGAGGTGCGTATAACAAGGAGAAAGAAGCACGCACACACAGATACAAGAGCAGCCGCAGCACAGCTCTAGCTGCCCAGTTCGCGGCGGGAAGAAGAAACAAGGGATAAAAATAACGATGTGAGTGAGGTGGTCACGCGATGAGCGCCAGGACACAAACAGAGCACGCACGCAAAGAACAAAAAAAAGAACAGAAAGAAATACAGACAGCGGCGGAGGGAGAAGCAAATCAAATCCCTGGTGTGTGCAAACATGTCCGTTTTTCTTTTTCTTCTTTCGTGAGTGTGTGCTGATGTGGGTGTGCGCACGAACCAGTTGTCTTTTGCAGCAAAAGACGTTGTTTTGGCTCGTCTTGGTACGCCGTCGCTTTCCCTCTGTCCGTCCTAAAAAGAAGAAGAAAACATTCACTGATAACGATATGCGTTGCCGCCTTCGAGCTCCTCGCGGGTCTCATTGACTATCCACGGCTGCGGCTGTCCAGAGGCGGGGTCGCTGACCACATACGGTGCAGACCGACGCGCAGGGGCTTGGTTGGCAAAGTAGCTTGTGATGCCGAGCTCCTCCAAGGTCGGTGCCCTATCGTACGTGGCGGTGGTGGTGACGGCCTTGGTGTTGTTCTGGTTAAACACCCACGGCATGGACACGCTACCGTCCTGGTTGAGCTGAACCTCGCGCGAGACCGCCCAGTGATCGCCGGCGGGGCTGCTGTTGCCGGACCGGTGCTGCTCGTGGCGTTGGTGATGATGATGATGGTGGTGGTGCTGATGGGGCTGAGGAGGGGGGGCCGTGTGCATGCCATTCGCTGCGGCGGCGGGTGGTGGCGGGGGTGGGTAGTAGCCGTTGGGTGCGCGGCCACGGTTGTGGCTGCTGACCTCGCTCGGATGCGGCGAGCGCGGGGCCTGCGAGGTCGGGGGCGTGGAGGGCGGCGCGTGGTAATGGCCCACCGGCGCAGAGGCGGGCACACCCTTCACGGCCGACGACGGGGTCGACGAAGGGCCGCGCACGTCCATGCGCAGAGGGAGGGAGTGGTACGGGTTTTGTCCGGGTCCCTCCGCCCGGTGCGGCTGCGCGGAGGCGGTGCCGGGAGGAAACAGGTGATGCGCGGAGTCTTCGCGGCGGGAGTCACTGGTCGAGGTCTGCCGCTGCGACGAGGGCGGGTAGCCGCCGTGCATAGGGGCATGCGGCTCCGCGCTCGGCGAGCCACGCGACCCTCCGCGAGGTGGGGGGCTGTGCCGCGGGTACGAGGGCTGGCTGCCGTGGGGCGAGGGCGGGGGGAGTGCGCGCGGCGCCTCCAGCAACGCGCGTGGTGGCGGGGGACCGTGATGGGGGCCGCCGACGAGCTGCCGGTCCACGTCGTGCTCGGTGACCGAGGGCAGCACAAAGGCCTCCTGCATCTTGGGGAGCAAGATGGTGGTGGTGGTGACCGTCGTGACCGTCGTCGTCACGTACTTCTTGCGCTGACGGGGGCCATCGGTGGAGGCGTAGCTGGAGGCTACCAGGCTGCCCTCGCGCGCGGCTTGAGGGACGTAGTCGTAGTTGTCCGGGTCGTAGTCGGGGAGCGTGCGAGGGTCCACCTCCGTGGTGTAGCTCGTCACGTAGGTCTGCTTTTGAGTCGACATGAGCGGTTCAGTACGTCGTGTGCTGTTATTGTTGTGTGTGTGTGTGTGTGTGTGTGTGTGGTTGTTGTGTGGGTACTCTTTCGTTTCCAGTGGTGGCGTGTGGTTAGTGTGAGGAAGAATCACTTTCTGGGCTTTATTTCTCTCCTATTTTTTGTCGTTTTCTGATAGACGATATCTGATGGCAAAAATAAAAATGGGCTAAAATAATACGTCGGCACAAGTTGGAAAAGAGAGAGAGAGAGAGAGAGAGAGAAAAGAATACCTGTTCTACAAAAATACACAAGCGTACGCAATGTGCAGAAGCGACAGCCACAAGAGCAAATGGAACAGAAAGAAGAGAAAAAAACAAAAATCTGAAACTGAAGTAGGTGTTTCGTGACGATGATATGTATTGTTTTTCAAGCAGGTGACAGATGAAGATTCAAAGAAAGGAGGAAAGTATTTCAGAAGGTGATGGGGACGGAGATGACGTTGTTTGGTGCGTACGTGCGCCATGATCTTGTGCTCTCGGTATTTTTTCTGCGGCAGAAAAAAAAACTCACGGGGCTGAAGCCTACTGGGGACAGGGAGCTCAACAATCGTGTGCCTAGTCTTGGACAGTAGAACAAAGCAAAAAGTATCGAGGGGGTGGCAACACGCAATTGCCTACACACACGTGCCTGTCTCCTTTCTCCAAGTGAAGGGCATCTCGTTGATTGCTGAAGCACCACCCAAGAGGTAGACGCTCGACTGTCAGAATTTGTTTGTTTTGCAGTGAATGTGCATAATGGAAACAGCGAGAGAAGGTAACAAGTGCGGACAGCAACGAAGGTGCACAAGGGGCAGAGAAGTAAACACAGATGTCTGCTCTCAAAAAAAAAAGGGGTGTAAAAGAAAAAACAGAACGATGGACGAGCGCGAAGGCTCGTATGAGGTTTGAGGAGTTTTTGGGTTGGTGTCGCATGTTTTTGTTGTTGTTGTTGGCCGCAAGCGCTGTGAGGGCCTAGTCTGCAACCGAGCACGCACCCTACTCACAAGTCTCACAGAAAAAAAAAAAAAGCCACGACAGACGATGTGTGTGAGAAGGAGAGAGGGCGCCTGGTCTCACGCAGAACGCAGCAACAACTGTGAAATACAAGGCGGAAACGAAAATCACAACAACAAACGGAAAAAAAAAAACATGGAAGAAACGGAGAGGAAAACATGAGGAAATGGTGGAGGTGCATCATCACCAGCGACGCTTACAGCTCATCCGCGAACATGAGGTCCTCCACGCCGGTGCCGCCCTCCGCTTTGTCCTGCGCGTAGCCGCTCTTGCGATCAAGTTCCACGTAGTACCGAGGGCCTGCGAGAAGCGCCGCATCACCGTTCTGACGCGCGGGCTGCGGTGCCGAGGCGGCCGCGGTGGGCACAGGGCCGCTGCGCGGGCGGCGGCTGCTGTCGCTGGTGGCATGGTGCAGCGAGCTGCTGACCTCGTCCTGCGTGCGCTGCGAGATCGAGGCGATCATCACACGATCAGATGGCGGGCTCATGAAGTTGTTGTGCTGCGGCAGCGCGGGCTGCGAGCCGTGCAGACGCGCACCAGGCTGCGCGCCGTGCACGCTGTTCGGGACGCTGCCACCATTGTACGAGGCCGACTCGTGCAAGCGCGGTGCCGGTGGGCGGTAGAGCGGGCGGCGATCGGCACCATCGTACGAGGCGGGGCGACCGTGTGTGGACGGCACTCCGGCGCTGCTCTGCCGATCCGCGCTGCGCCGGATCACCGGCAAGGAGCTGCGGCGCGTCTCGCTGCCATTGGGCGTCGCGAGGGCCCTCGCGGCAGCAGGGGCGGCGGCGCGGGCCTGTGCAGGCGGGGCGACCACGCTCTCCTCCTCCAGCACCTCAACGCGCGAGCTGCCGCCCTCGTAGGGCGACACCGCTGCCGCTCCCGCTGCCGCTGGTGCGTGCCGTGCGGCGGCACCGGTCCCGTACGCGTCCATGTAGTTGAACGCGTGCGCGCCGGCGGGTGGGGCCATGCCGGTGCTGGGCGGGGCCATCCGCGGCACCGCGCGCGCGTGCGCTCCGGCAGGCCCGGAGGCGGGCGGAGGCGGCGGCGCGTACTCCAGATAGGCCTGCGGTCTGGCGGTCACGTCGACGTCCTCGTAGGGGCTCTCGCCGAGACCACGCGCAGCCCTCGGCATCGCGCCCCTCACAGGGCCGAGCGGGCCGACGAACTGCACCATCGCCCCGGGCAGCACGACCGTCGTGGTGGTGTTCGTCGAGACCCAGCTGTTGGTCGTCTTGTTCACGAACTTGATTGCCTTCTTCGGCTTCTTGGGCTTCTGCGGGGTCTGGCGCACACCGGCGTCGCTGTCGCTGTCCGTGCTGCCCCCAAACTCCGATGGCATCGAGACATCCCACACCGTCGGCTGCTCGAGCTGAATGCAATCAATGTTCGGCAAGACGCGGCGGCGGCGGGTCGTGCGCTGCTTCAAGTACGCCGCCGGAATCGCGTTAACGTCCTCGGCACCCATCGCGGCCTGCTCGGAGGGGAAATGAAGCGCAGTCGTTGCGATGGCCGCTGTCATTATTTTTTTTTGTTTTTAATTGTTGTTTTCTGTGTTTTGCGTGTTGACTGTTTATCGGATGTGCAGTTGAAGAGGAGAGAACACGGCGGTAAAGATCGACGATGTATCTTTTCTGTATCTGTCTATCTGTCTGTGTGTGTATTGTGGTTGGCTTCGTATTCGTTGACAAGATTGTCTATTGATAGAAAGCAGCAACGCGCACACACGACAAGGAGAGAAAGAGAGAGAAAGAAAATGGAGGGGCAGAAAGAGAGTGAAAAATAGGAACAGGTACAGGAAAGAAAAAAACAAGACGGTAGTTCTGCAGCGAAAAATAAACCACAAAGTAGCGACGAAAAAGGAGCGATTCAGTGGCAAACGTGAATGTGTCGGTAAACACTTGAGCGAAAAGTGTAAAGCAGAGGGCGAGGGCGAGAGAACAATGGGGGGGGGGGGAAGAACACAAAGATGAATAGTGTGAGGGCATCAAGGATAAAAGTAGGATCCACACATGCGCTGCCATTCACAACCGTGTAACGGATAGGCAGTATCACTGATGTGTGAGAGAGCGTGCGTAGAGGCGGACGGGTGCGCGCCGTTAAAAGAAAAATCCTTGCGGCAATCGAGTTGGATGTTTCCCGCTTCGCACACGCGTCAACTTAACGCGTCGAGAGCGAGAGTGACATGGACAGATGCAGCGCTCTGATTGTTCGTTGTGTTGTACGAGAAAAGACAAGCGAAAAGAAAAAAAAAGAACGCATGTGCGCAAACAACCGCGTAAAAAAAAATGGAAACCTCCAAAGGAACGAAAAAACGCATGAGTTTACACATTTTCTTTTTTTTAGCGCAACGAAGAGTGACATGAGGCGTATTTGTGTGATATGTGACGTCAGCAAGCGTGTCTTTCGCATTGTCTGCGGAGAAGCTTTGATACATGGAGCTAGTCACACCTGCCACTTTGGTTGTTAAGATGGGTGTGTTTTTTTCATGAAACCGTGATAAAAGAGAGGGGACAAGGTGAAACTCAGAAATCAGTGTCAAGAGTGCAGGTTGTGTGTGTGTGTGTGTGTGGAGAACGGGAAAGGCGTGAAAAAAAAAGCTGACAATTTCGATATAGATTCACTGACAGTAACATGGCCTCAAAAAAAAACGACAATTCAAATTAAAAAAGGGAAGAAGAAAAAGGAAAAAAAGGGCGACATTCGTAGAACGAAGAAAAGAAGATCGTACCGAGTCAAATGCAAGAAAAAAAGGAAGAAGAAAATGTACATGAAATGAGGCCGATGAAGAATAAAACAAGAAACGAAAAGGGAAAAGGGAAAAGGAAAAACACGGGCGGCACGCGTGAAATGAACAAAAATAGGATGGGCTGTACGTCGGCGTATACTGACGCACGCACCGACACGCACCAACAGTGACAGAAGGAAACAATCGAGCTGAGGAAGGACACGTGGTATCCGCGTGTGTGTGTGTGTGTATGGGCATGTCTCTCTTTTGTCTTTTCTTTTTTCTTTTTTACAGCCAGGGCAGCGACACAGAGGGAAACTCGTCCTTGCCATGCAGATCTTGCAGGGAGGTACCCGGCGGAATGTGCAGGCGAACAGGCTTGTTGCCATTGTCATTCGTGTAGCGCCGCACAACGACAGTGGTGGTCTGCGGTGGAGGGGCCAGCGGTTCGCCCCAGCGATCGCGGCCAAATGAAGCCAAGGAGGCACCACGTGACCGTGTGTTGAGTGTGTTGCCGGAGAGGTTTGTCTGCGCCGCTCCCGCCCCGAGCGCGGCAGACTCCACCGGGTACACGAGCGTTTGCACCACCTTGCCGTAGTGATCCTCGTACGGATTGGCCTCGGAGACACGCACAGCGAACGCGCGGGTGGGGGAGGTGGTCTCCGCCGACACCTCGCCGTCCGCCAGCCAGGCGGGCTCCGCGCCGGTCGTCGCTGCCGCCTGCCCTGAGCCCGTCGCCGCACTCACGTGACGCGGCGGCGGTGATCGGGCGGGAGACATCGCCAGGCTCGCAGATGGCGAGGTGCGTGCCGAGAGCGCTGCGCTCGGAGAGCTGCCCAAGTCGAAGCCGCAGACGCCGCCGTCCTCGGTGACGGTGTAAAATCGATACGGCGACGACGACTGCTGCACGGGCTGTGCAGGGGGCAGCTGGGACTGCGGTGTCTGCGGCGTCCGTGGGCTCCGACTGTGGCTGTGGCTGCCACGACGGCTTCGCTGTGCGTCCAGGCGTGAAGAGGAGCGGGTGCGCGGCCCAGTGCCGCCGGCCTTGGATGGGGCCCGCCGTCCGCTTCGTGCCTGGCGTGTGCCGCGCTGCTCGACGTGGGTCTCCGCCATGGACGGCACAGTGAGGAGCGTCTTGCTCTTGTTGGATGCCGCACTCACCGCACCGGTCTCGCGATTCACCTCAAGCGTGCGTGTCTGGCGCGCGGCCTGGGCCTGCTGGATCTTGGCGTAGTACTCGGCGTTGGTGCGATGGCTCGGGAAGTAGCCAAACGCGTCGACGATGCCGCCGCTCTCGAAGCGCGTCGCCTGCTGCACGGGGCGCATCGTGCGACCCTCCATCGCGGCGCCCTGCTCGGACGGCGCCGTGTGACTGCTCGTGTCCTGCGGGTCCATCGTGACGAGCGGGGCGGAGCGTCCACGGCGGCCCATCTCACTGTAGGCGGCCGTGCTCGTGGAGGCCTGTGGGCCACGAATCGCGGGCAAGCTCACCGCCGCCCCACCACCACCACCACCGGCTGCATATGGTGAGGCAGCGCGGGAGCCCTCGGCCTCACCGTGGGATGGGGACGCGGCATAGACCTGCGGCAGCGCGAAGCCCGTGTCGGCCCGACGTTCAGAAGCCCCGTCGCTGTCCTCGCGCACGAGTCGCATGCTCGGGCGTCGCACCAGCCGATCAAAAACGGAGACGCGACGCGAGCGCGTGGCCGCCTGCTCGCGCTCCGCCTTGCGCACGTGTGCCCGCTGTCGTGCGGCCTCCTCCTGGCGCTCCTTCACACCGTGTGTGCCGTTGCCGTAGCGCAGGCCCAAGGCCACATCGACCGGCTCGCTGTCGGAGACAGAGGTGTTGTTGGCGAGCGCCGTGTTGGCCGTGGTGCCGAGGGAGGAGCCCACCGCCGAGTCACGGGTGCTGGTCGCCCCTGCCGGCGCCGCGCGCTTCGCTGGCCGCTTGCCGCACAGCTCCAAGAAGCGGCGGTGGTGGCGTCGCGCCTCCACGACCCGCGTCGTCTCCGTCCGGCCGACGGCGGCAGACGTGGTGAGCGAACTGCGGCGCGAGGCCTCGGCACCGTAGCGCTGATGTTGTTGTTGATATTGATGGTTCGCGATGGAGCTCACGCCCGGGAAGGGCTCACCGCCCGCCGCCATACCGCGACGAGGACGTGCGCGTGTGTTGGTCGCCGTCGCCGCCGAGTGGAGCTCCGAGGGCGGGGCGGCGGTGAACGTGTCGCGCGGTGGAGCGGCACCGGTGGCGTCGTCGTGGCCGTCGCCGTACACGGCCAGCCGCACGGGGAGGGCCTCGCTGCTAGGGGTGTGGATGGCGCTGCTGCCTTCGCTGTCGAGGTCACGACGGCGGGCCGCGCGGCGGCTGGAGGTGGTCGTGGCCGAGTCCTCGTCCCGGGAGTACATGTCGGAGTCCTCGAGCCCCGCGGTGCGCGTTTGTCGGCGTGGCATCGTCGCGAACAGCAATCTCACGTGTATGTGTGTGCAAACACGAGGAGCAGACGGTCAAAAGAGAGCGATTTTTGTCGCTGTGTTGCTCTCAAATAAATAAATAAGGAAAGCGAGGGTTTTGTAATAGATACAAAAAAAAAGACGGGTAAAAAAGAGTCTTCTTGATTGCGATTTGCGCAGTCCGTCTTTTTCGTTGTTGGTGGTAGCGAAAAGAGTACCCTTCGCCGTTGTTCGCAGTTGTTGTTGTTGTTGCTGTTTTTAAGTTTGTCGGCTGTGCTGGAGCGCTTGGGAAAACGCTAGTTAAGGCTTGCAAGCTTCAAAGCTGAGGTGAGTATTAGTGTGGGGAGACGTAAAAACGAGAAGCAGACGAGTGGGATAATTGGGGAGAGAAGATGGAGGAAGTAAAGTGTGTACCGGAGATGACGATGCGCATGTCTGTGTGTCCGCGTCAATTTTTGAGAAGCGTCGTTTCCTCGCTTCGCTGTTGTTCCTGTGTTTGGCCGGTGTGCATGTGTGTGTCACACGCGCTCTCCGACATGGTAATAGACCTCATGCGAAAGAGGCGATTGATACTCTCGCATGCCTCTTCTCTCTGAACACAGCGGCGCACACCTAGGTGTGAATCAATCGTGGTCACGATGTGGATGTGACGTGATCATCTCTGTACAACTCACGCTCTCTTCCTTTCCTTTCATTGTGTTGACACGTATTTTTGTGTTGTTTCGTTTAGTATTGCTCCAATGTCAGAAGGAAAGAGAAGCAGTCTTGGGACGTGTGAATACAAAAAAAAAATCTACGATGAGAGAGGTAAGAAACAGGCGACAGAGAGGGGAAAAAAACGGAACGGGACGGGCAATCAACGCAATGGCACAGATGCTCAACAAAAATGTGATGGAAAATAAGTGGGGAGTACAAGAATGGAAGAAAGTCCAAGAAAGCTCGTGTTCAAAGGTTCAAACAAAAAAAACAAAAAAAAGACAGCACTCTTTCCTTGCTCATTCTCTTTGTCTTGCTTTTTTTTTTTTGCTTTCATTCCGTGGCCTACGGATCGCGTGGTGCCAGGATGTAGTCGAACATCTCCTTCGGTCCCATGAGCACACTGCGCACAAACGTCGTGGGGCGAAAGGCGGACGCCTCGTACTCGTCGTAGTCATCGTACCGCATGCGATCGTTGCGCGCTTCCCCGCCACCGAACCAGCCACTGCGACGGCGCGGCGGGGACCTCCTCGGGCGCGGTGGCTCGGGCTGCGATGCGGGCAGAACGCTCTTCACGTAACCGTAGATGAGGTACCCGCACACACCGAGGACGAGCACCTGCACGGTGAGCTGGCCGACGGAGGTGTAGTAGTACGACAGCTGGTGCTGCACGCGCTTCTTCACCGCACCGGGGGACCAGTCGTACCACGCGGGTGGCACGTAGGTGCCGTCTGTTGCGGCCTGCCGAGCCCGGGCCTTCTCCTCCTCCTCGCGCTTCTTCTCCTCGCCCTCCACGCGCACCTCGCGCATGCCATCGCCGAGCAGGGCACCGAGGGAGCGGAACTGGTCAGCGTTCAAGGCGCTGTAGTTGATATCAGTTTGGTACTGGTAGTACGTGTTCTTGTTCGCGTCGGCGCGACCGTGTGCGGAGGGCAGGTTGGTGAGCTGATTCAACAGCTCGCGCTGCATAATCTCCACCCCGTAGAGGAACTGGGACTCCGTGATGAGGATGAGCTCACCAGGCTCGCGGCCCACATGCACGGCGAAGCACTGTTCGACGTACTTTTTGCCGAAAAGGGTGTCCGTCTTGGCGAGGCTGCGGTACTGCGTGGTGCTCCACGTGCTGTAGTCGCGGTACTTGACGAGGTAGTAGTCCTCCTGCTGAAGAGACTGCAGACTGGCGCGCATGCTCTGCTTGAAGTCGCGCGCGCTCATCGAAATCTGCGCGCCACCCGCCGGTCGCGGCGACGAGCTGCCGCCGGCACGCGTGGGGTTGCCGTACTCATCCACGTACACCTCCTCCACGTACGCGTCGCCATCGCCGCCGAGGGTGCGGTCCATATTCTGCAGCGCCGTCGCTGTCTTGGACAGGCGGAACAGGTTGTGCGAGAGGTCAATGTTCTGTCCCGTGCAGGTGGAGAAGTTGTACTGCAGCTCCTGGATCGGGCGGGACTGGAGCAGGATGTGCGTCTTATTCGTGGCCCCGCGGCGCGACAGCATCTCGAGGAGGCCGACCTCATTCTTCGTTGGGTCGGGGATCCAGAAGGTCTGGCTGATGTCGCGCGTGAGCCAGCCACCGAGGAAACCGGCGCTGGCACCACCCGCTTCTGTCGCACTGTGGTTCTCGCCGCCGCTCGACGTGAAGAACGAGGGATCGCGCGGACGCACAACGATCGGGTTGCCCACGGCCGCGTACGCACGCGCGGTGCCGTTGGTGGGTGTGGGCTTCACCACCACCTCACCGTTGCCGCGATCGGCGCGCACCACCACGGAGGAGCTCCACTGTGGAGAGAGGGCCATCGTCGTGGATAATGTGTCTCGTGTCTGTGTGTGTGCTTGGGTCTCTGTAAGTGACTGTCTGTGATATGTTCAACAGCTCACGGACGGACTTTTTACTGGTGTAGTGTACCTCTTCGTTTTTTCTCTCGCTATTTGCTTCAAGTCAGCGTGATGCGTAATGTGACAGAAAGTGGTGCAATAGCGAAGGTATACGATGACAGCAAGAGAAAAAAATGTAAAAAAAAAAAAAGATGTAAGCAACGCTACGTGATAGGTTGTTCTTTTTTGCAACTTCTGATTGTTGTTGTTGTTGTTGTTGTTGTTGTTGTTTTTCACTCAGCACGCGGCAGGGAGGAAGAAAAGGAAAGGGGAGAGAGGGAGGAGAGAGGCAGGTTACTTGTGGAACAGTGAAGGAGAACCCACAAGTTGTGAGTGAAAAGGGAGTCGACAAACACGTTTCCTTGCTTGAGTGGCACATCTTTTAAACACATCTGCTCCTTCCCAGCGCCACCTGGCGAGCATTCGGGTGTGTGTATGTGTGTATGTGTGTGTGTGTGTGTGTGTGTGTGTGTGTGTGCAGTTGCTGAGTTCGCGCTGCCTCTTCGTTGGTGTCAAGCCGTGTGTTCACGATGGGAACTGAGCAAATAGGCACAGAACGACACAAGAGCTAAGTGTCCAATTGTGTGCCTTGTGACACCCACGGGCATCGTTTTTTTTTCTTTGGTGTTGCTGCTTTGTATTGTAAGGAGTCTCATGGACACGCTACTTTTCTTCTTTTTTGTTTTTCTCGCCTTTTACTCGCTGCCGACACGGTCACGCGGAATCAGACGGATCTCCTGGCCGTACTTCATGAACACGGTGCCCGCCGTCTGGGCAGGGTTAATGCCGGTGCCATCCTTGGTCGTGGCAGCCATGGAGTCCACAGAGGCAATGCCAAACTCCTCCGCGGCGAAGCGCAGCACGGCCGTGAGCGGTGCCTCCTCAGCGATGCTGATCACGCGAAACGGCTGGCTGCGCTCGGAGGTGAGAATGACGCGGAACGTCACCTTGCCGGTGGACGCTGGTACCGCAGCAGCATTGGTCGAATCCATTGTAAACGTGAATGAGAAGGGAAAAAGCGCCGGTCGAGGCAAGTTGAAGGAGACACAAACGCGCGAAAGAAAGACTGCAAAGTCGCTCCGAAAAGTGTTTGGTGTGTACGAGCGTATGCAAGGATAGCGAGAATGAGGTGCAAAGATGGTGGTGTACGTGGAATGCCGAGCGAGGAAAAGGGGGGAAAGCTTCAGCTTGTCGCCCGTTGTTGAAGCAGAGACGCGCATCAAAGAGAATGCAGCAGCTTACAGTGACAGCTGGAGACGAACAACCATGGGGCTGCGAGTACTCCGGTGCGGTGCGCACTACAATTGTTGCGGGTGTTTACGATACTGTTGTGTAGTCTACATATTGAGAATGATTTGTCAATGCAGGCTTCTTTTTTTTTTGGGGGGGGTCAGACCGTTGCGGCGGTGGGAAGCAAAAAAAAAGAGAGTTTGAGGTCATGTGAACATCAAGCTTACCTAAGACGCAAGAAATGACGATGAATGGGATCAAAAGAGACATTTGTGTGGGGCAAGACTTCAGCGACAAGCGATTGTGGGTGAGAAAAAAAGTACACACAGAAAGAAACGTGGCTGTCAAAACTATCATGGCTGGTCTTCAGCGTTGAGCGCTTTTTCCCACGAAGGCTCCTTGTTCAGCCACTTCAGCTCCGCATTCATATCCTCATACTTCTCGACGGGGAGGGGGTAGGTGAGCAGCAGGTCGCTCTCCGACGCACCGA
>JASANQ010001141.1:0-40137 GCA_030849645.1 Wallacemonas sp. Wsd | reverse complement strand
GCAAGCCCACGATGAAGGCTGATCCCCAGGCCTCCGTGGACGGCTACTTCAGCAAGGTCAACTAAACTTGTGTGGCCTTGCGCGTGCGCTGTGAGGGGGCCACGGTGGTGCCAAGATGCCGATGGCAGGCAGCCACCCTGCAGATAAGAAAAAAAAAATCATTGTGTATCCCGCACTCACACAGCAGTATTTTCCTTTTTTCTCTCTTTTCTTCCCTTCCAGTGTTTTCTTTTTTTTTCTATTTAAATCATTGATACGCACTTTATTTTCTGTTCTTTCTTTTTTCCATCTTCTCTTTTTTTTTTCCAGTCTCGTCGTGTCCTCGTAGAAACAGTTTCGTACGGGACACTGGCCGAGCAGAATGAATCGAGAGACGTAGGAAATGAAAACGACAAGAACAAACAAAAGAAGAACACAAGCCACCGACACAAAGCAAGCCAAGTGGAACAGCAATAACAACAACAGAAGCAGTGACATGCACGAGTGCACAGAGACGTACGTCTAGTTTTAGATGAAGTACCATGTCTCCACAATGATGCGCTGCTTCAGCTGCGTCGTACTGCTTGCTATTGCTGTGAACACTCCTCTCCTCCCTCTCTCTTCTCTCCCCCCAACCCCAACCCACACACACACACACACGCATACACACTGAGTATCCTCTTCTTGCTGGCCTTCTTTTTTTGTGTGTGTGCTTAGAACAGAATCACATCCAAGTCGAGTGGTGATCACGTCACAAGCACCGACTGCAAACAACAAGTTTACCTGACACTATTAACGACTGTAGAGCACGCCTCGCGCACGCACACTGGTACACGCAGTGCGCTATTTGATTTGAAGTGAAAGAAGAAGAAGACAAGGCAAACACGTCATGTCGGGAGAATATTGGTTTACCAAGTACAATGCCCTCGGCGACTGGTTCGATGGCGCGTGGGCGGACAAGTTTCTGGGCGACTACATCGACATTCCCATCATTTTCGGCGCCTTGTACTTGGTGATGGTTCTGTACGTGCCGCAGAACATCATGGCAAATCGCGAGCCGATGCACCTCAAGACCCTTAACACCATCTGGAATCTCATTCTGAGCACCTTTTCCTTCATTGGCCTGTTTAGCTGCGCGCCGCGGCTGTACGAAATGGTGTTCGCCAAGACCATCAGCGGTGTGAGTCCTGACACGATGCGCGATGTGAAGAGCATGTCCGCCTCGATGAAGCGCAACTTGGTGATGCCACCCAACTTCTCCGAGGGCCGCGATGCCGCCCTCCTCGGGGGCTCCTTGGACACCTCCCTGTGCGTCTACCACGCTGATCTTTTCCACCGGCACCTCTGTGGCCTCATGTGCTTCCTGTTCGCGGTCAGCAAGATTCCCGAGATGATCGACACGCTCTTCCTGGTGTTCCAGAAGAAGCGCATCATCTTTTTGCACTGGTACCACCACATCACCGTGATGCTGTACTGCTGGCACGCATGGATCTCCCCCACGAGCAGCGGCTTGTACTTTGTGACGATGAACTTCGCAGTTCACTCGATCATGTACTTCTACTACTTTATGTGCTCCATTAACCAGCGCAAACTTGTGCGTCCCTTCGCACCGCTCATCACGGCCTTGCAAATTCTCCAGATGGTGAGTGGTACGACCATCACCATCCACGTCTATCGCAAGGATACCTTCGGGGATGGATGCGACAACAATCGCGGCAACACCCGCCTCGCGCTCCTCATGTATTTCTCGTACTTCCTGCTCTTCTCGAAGCTCTTCTACGACAGCTACCTCTCTCCTAACCGCAAGGATAAGAAGAGCGTCGCCAAGCCAAAGAAGTCGGCGTAGGAAGCGTGAAGAATGCTGAGAGAAAAAAAAGGGGGCGAGCGAGCGAGGAGCAGCACATTGAGAGAGAGAGAGAGAGAGAGAAGGGTTGCGCAGTACAAGGAGACGCGGGGCCAATGAACATTTCTCCTCACACGATGCCCACAGCAAATACGCATTAAAAAAAACGGTGTGCATTCTTTCCGTCCTTGCGTTCGCCTTTATCGTCTACACTAGCGAACTAGACTTTGTCATATCTATGTGACTCTCGTTTTGTTTCGATTTTTGTGTGTGTGTGTGTGTGTGTGTGTGTGTGTGTGTGTGTTCGTCCGTGAGGTTTTTTTGTGCTATCCTTTCTCTACATTCGGTACCCTTTTTTTTTTTCGTCGTGTCTTTCTTTCTTTTTCCTTACCTTTTTTTTGTTTTTGCCACGTGCGGTGTCAAACGGAGCCCGCGCAGTGTCTGGTAGGCGTAACTAACACGGAGTCGAAGAAGAACAAGCAAAAGAAAAAGGTCTTTAGAAAATAATTGTACTCCGTCATTTGGTGCAAAGCAACAGGAGCCACTGTGGCACGCGCACAGACACATACACACACACACACACACACGTGTGCGCGCACAAGTCGAAAACCGCTTTGCCAGAAAACTGGTTCGTGGCACATTTACCACTCTTTTCAGCTCAAACAGCTGCAAAAAAAAAAAAGACGACGACCACTCTGTTGGTTTTTTCAGGGGAAAAGACGGGAAGAGGCAAAAGGAGCGAAAGCATTCGGGTGTTGCACTCTGTGTGTTCTTTTTCCTTGCAGCCCTTTCTCTCCGTTCACTTTCTTTTAGAAGAGAAGAGATTCGCACTGTCAAGAGTCATTTTACGCGTAGTCGAGCTACGCAGTTGCTGCTCCTCTGTCTCTCTCTCTCTCTCACACACACGCGCTATGCACTATGCACTATGAACTACGAACGCGTTCACATACGCCAACACTGGTGTCCACAATGTGGGATCGTCCATTGATGACTGGCGCATCGGATTAACCTCTCCCCTATCACCACTTCATTTCGCTCTCTCCTTCACTGTGGCGCATTTTCGTGTTTTTTGTTATTGTTGTTGTTGTGGGCTTTAGTTTTCGCTAGTGTGGATTGATCTTGAATTGAATATCAAGACAGACAAACAAAAGAAAGACAGAAGAAAAGGACTAACTGAGCACTAGCAAACATTCGTAGTGACCGAAGCAACAGCACTACGATCAACAGCAACACAAAGCGCTAAAAGAACGCAAGCACCAGAAGTCAGTACCATGTCTGGTCTTTTCAATTTTTGCCGTCAGGCGTACCAGATGCTCGAAAACTGGAAGGGGGCGGAGTACATTCAGTGGATGAAGGAGCAGAGCCCACACTTCCCCTTGCTGGTGGCCTGTGTGTACCTTCTCTTCACTGTGCTCGTGCCGCACTACTTTGGCGGCCGCCACAGCACCAGCGGAAGCGCGTCCTCATCCTCATCCTCGTCCTCGTCGCCGACGCTGGACACCCCTTCCGTGGAGAAGCCCGCGGTCGTCGAGGGCGTGGAGACAGTGGAGATCACGCACAGCCTCACGAACCCCTCGATGGACAGCCCTACCAGCACCGGTGATGTCGAGATGCTATCACAGAAGACACCACCGATGAGCCACGTCCCTGGACGTCGTGTCGCGCGGCCCGAGCCGTTGGTGCGCGAGTCCATTCTCAAGCCCATCATTGCCGTGTGGAACATTGCGCTTTCGCTCTTCTCCGTGGCAGGCTTTGTGTGCAGTGCGCCGATTCTCTACCGCATCGTGGTGTCCGAGTATGTGCCCGGCTTGGCGCCCAAGTACGACGCGGAGCTGGGGCAGCTCGTCGAGCATCCCATGGTGCCTGGCGGTCTTTACACGTCGCTGTGCTACTGGAACGCCAACATTTTCCAGGATGGCGTGTCCGGTTTCTGGCTGCTCTGGTTCGATCTGAGCAAGATTCCGGAAATGATGGACACGGTCTTCCTCATTCTGCAAAACAAGCCTGTCGCCTTCATTCACTGGTACCACCACATCACCGTGATGCTCTTCTGCTGGCACGCGCACGTGACCTACATTAGCAACGGTCTCTGGTTCGCTGTGATGAACATGGGGGTGCACTCAATCATGTACTTTTACTACTTTATGTGCGCGATTGGCTTCCGCAAGCTTGTGCGCCGCTTTGCTCCGCTGATCACGATGATGCAACTCGCACAGATGGTGGCGGGCTTGGTGCTCGTCAGCTACACCGGCTATCTGCACTGGACGCACCCGCGCAGCTGCGAGACCAACGCGACGTCCATCTGGTTTGGTCTCTGCATGTACGGCTCCTACTTCGTTCTCTTTGTCAAGTTCTTTAGGGATGCCTACCTGGCGGGATCGCGCGAGAAGCGTCGCCTCCGTCCCTCGACGCCAGCTTCCTCCTAAGAGAAGGTGGAGAAAACAACAGCGAGAGAGAGAGAGAAAAAAAGAGAAGGAGCAGGACGATTCAAACAGGAAGGCTGGCTTGAAAGTGATTTTTGTGCCACGCTTCTCACTGCTTGGATCCTCTCTGACTCTCTCTCGCTCCTCCTCCTCCCCGTCCTTAACCATCACCGCCATCGCCGTTCTCTCAGCTGTTTCTCTTCAAGGGAACAGTTTGTGGACGGCGCGATGGCTATTCGCGCTCTCGCCACATAAAATGTGTACAGATACTCGAGAAGCACCACAGGGTGAGAAGGAAAAAAAAAAAGGGATGTGAGGTACGGAGGAGAAGGATTCACAAAAATGTATTTGTGTCGCTTTTTGAAATAATCGCGCAGCACAACAGAATGAAGAAGCGGGAAAAAACTGAATACGAATTGTTTGTTTATGCTTTTTTTCCCCCACACACACCACATGTGAATAATCTAGGTGTGTTTTGTGTTTTTGTTTTTTTGGCACGCGTGGCTAATTTGTGTTTTGTTTCTCACTAGTTTATGCAATTTCCTCGATGTGAGTGCGGGTGTGGCAGCTGGCATTGGCGAGTGTGGACAGTCTCAATGGCATCCTTGTACGCTCGCTCGCTCTCTCTCTTTCTCTTCAACATTCACTCTACGTTCTCCTTTTTCCAGTAGTAGTATCTGTGCTAGCTGGGGTACCGCTACTGCGAAGCGCACAGGAAACGACTCATGGTAAAAAAAAAAAGATATATATATTTACAGACATCCATCAAAGAGGAGGTAATATTCACGCCATTGGATTCCTTATGTGCACAGCGATTTTTAAAAAAAAAATAAGGTGAAAAGGCTGAAATTTCTTTTCTGGTGTCGAGACCAACGCATAGTACACGCACACACGCACGCACGGGAGTACCTTACTCTACCAGTTCATACCGGTGTGATGTCAACATGCGGATCTGCCCTCACTTTTTTTTTCTCCCGTCATTTTTCTTTTTTTTTTTAATACCTGGGAGGTCTTGTTTTGTTTTGCTGTTCGCGCTTGAGCACGGCATTCTTTCGTGTGCATACATGAACGGGCCTGCTGTACTTTTGTCTTTGTGTGGTTCCTACACTTATTTCCTTCCGTGATTTTTTTCCTTTGATTTCTCCCACGATGCAATTCGCCCGCCAATCTCCTGATGCACTGTCGCACTTTTTACATATTGGCGCACACAGTTAAGAGGGCATTCGTGCATCCGTGTGAGCACAGGTACAGGAAAAAAAGAGCTTTGTGTTGTTGTTTTACGTGTCTCGCCAACGTGCACAGCTGGTCACTCTCAACATCACAGCCAGCTCTGTTTATTCGTGTGTGTGTGTGCACATGTGTCGTGCTCCCCCAAAAGTATCCGAGCCAAGAAGAATACACATTTTTTCTGCTGTCATGACCAACCTACCTGTTTCACCTTAGTTGTCGTTTAGCCACCGCATTGAACAAAAAAAACGAAATTGAGCATTTAAAAAAAAATGCCATCAGCATTCCTCACCAAAAAGTAGAAGCACGCCAGGACAGTTCAGGTGTTTCTTCGCGCCACAGGGTGGCAACAAAAAAAGAGTGCACATGGGAGAGAGATGGAGGAGGTTAAGTCTGATTTACACAGTTGGTGTGTGCAGATATCCTTGGCCTCTCTCCCTCTTGCTGGTATCTCGTGTTTGCCCTCACAGCACTAACCACTCGTTCACGTGTATAGTATTCATTCATCTCTTTCACTATTGCCTCTCGTTTCTCATTTTGTCGGCTTGAGATTTCTTCTTTTTTTTTTTCATCGTACGCCTGCATCTTTTCCAGTCTCTTCTCTGCGTTGTTGTTCTGTGATTCTACTTTTTTTTTTGTTCTCATTACGTGTCTTTCAATCAAGAAAATGAATCCTTTTCAAGTTGTGAATCAGAAGCTCGCCGACTTCCGCGGTGATGATGCGGCGGCGTGGATGATGGACCACATCGAGATCCCCATCATCGCCACTGGTCTGTACATGTTTATGGTGCTGTGGATTCCCAAGAACTACATGGCCAACCGCGCGCCGATGCAGTTTCGCGTGCTGAACATCATTTGGAACATCCTGCTGACGCTCTTCTCCCTTTTTGGTGCGATTTACACGCTGCCCCGACTGTACAACATGACCTTCACTCCCACGTTCACGGTGTACGACAATGCCGCGGGCCGTGATGTGGTGCGCCACGGAAGCCTGTACGAGTGCGTGTGCCACTTTGAGGATGCCATGTTCTTCGACGGTCCCGTCGGGTTTTTTGTGTGCGCCTTCTGCCTGAGCAAGATTCCGGAGATGATCGACACGTTCTTCCTAGTGTTTCAGAAGAAGCGCGTCATCTTTTTGCACTGGTACCACCACATCACCGTGATGCTGTACTGCTGGCACGCCTTTATGCACAAGACTGGCGGCGGCCTGGTCTTTGCGGGCCTGAACTACTGGGTGCACTCGGTCATGTACTTCTACTACTTTATGTGCTCCATTAACCAGCGCAAACTTGTGCGTCCCTTCGCACCGCTCATCACCACCATGCAGATTGTCCAGATGGTCATTGGCACGTTTGCGGAGCTCTACGCGCTCTACAACATCTACTTCACTGGCCGGGGCTGCGACGCGCTGCCGAGCAACATCCGCCTTGGTGCGCTGATGTACATCTCCTACTTT
Source organism: Wallacemonas sp. Wsd (assembly GCA_030849645.1). Lineage (NCBI taxonomy): Eukaryota > Euglenozoa > Kinetoplastea > Trypanosomatida > Trypanosomatidae > Wallacemonas > Wallacemonas sp. Wsd. The sequence continues at coordinate 33,209 of JASANQ010001141.1, read as the reverse complement.
TTCCTCTTCTCGATGCTCTTCTATGACAGCTACTTGAAGCCTGCGCCGAAGAGCGCGAAGAACGGCAAGGTGGCCACGAACGGCACCACCACGTCGAACGCCAAGCGCGTCTCGTCCCCAAAGAGCCGCAAAGAGCTATAGGGAAGATAAGAAGGACTGCAAGAAAAAGAAAGAGAGAGAGTGCGAGGGAGAGAGAGAGAAAGGAAAATCACGAGAATGGTGGAAGGGAGAATAGAACGATTGTCGAGCCTTGTTTCGCTTTACGTTCTACTGTTCATCTTTTTTTTTTCTTTTTTTTTTCGTGAACTCGGAACCCTCTCTCTCTCTCGCTCTCTCTCTCTCTTCCTCTTGTTCGTCATGCTCTAGTGTGCGGCAGCTGAGATTGGTCAGGGACGGGGAATACGCAATTGATTCGTTCTGTGCCTCCTGTTCTAATTGCAGGTGCTGGTACTCTCCTTGCCGTTTGTTTGTGTGTGTGTGATTTTTTTTCTTGTTTCTGACATCTCATAGTTTGTCTGTTTTTCGAAGGTGGTGATGTGTCTCTACCTGCTTTGTGCACTTTTTCTTTTTTTTTGTCTTTTTTCTCGGAAACTCGCTGACGCTCACATTCACTTGGTCCTCCTTCCTCCTAACAAAAATAGCGAGGGACGCGGTTTAAGAGTGGAGTACTGTTTCCATGAGGCAAACTATTCCTTCTTCCTCCTCTCCTCCTTCTCATGTCTGACGATGCACAGGCAAAGAGACACGCCCAATGTCGATGTGCGGTGTTCTCTTCCACGTAAGTGATAGTGGAGATGAGCGAGGATGGGAGTGAGGAGATCAAGAAGCCAAAAAAAAAGTTAACGTTGCGTCTGGTAATGATACAGCGAGTGACTGTCGACTTATGTCGAAAGAACTTGATTTTTGTTGTTTGTATTTTCGCAAACAGAGAAAAAAATCTGCTCGGTAAAGCGCGAAAAGGAAAGAATTTGGTACACCTCTATACATCCATCTCCGATGTGGTGGTAAGTGAACTCAGTTTCCTGCTCTCGCTGTTGTTGTTGTTGTTGTTGTTGTTGTTGTTGTTTTTCAGCATTTTATTTCCTTTTCGCTTTTTTTTCGATATTTTCCTAAGCAATCAGCAGAGTCGCAGCGCTAGGTTTGTTTTATACAGAAAAAAAAAACAAAAAGAGAGTCAGGGTACTACCATTGGCTGCTCTACACCTCGCGCGCAACCGCAGATACATCACAATAAAGGATGCTGAACTCGACGAAAGGCTTTTTACCTTGGTGTTGCAAGATCATGTTATTGTCGCTGTGCGTTACAGTGTTTTCTCGCTTTTCTTTTGTGTTACCTTCTCTCCATTCTTGGGCATTTGATTTGTGCTGTCAACCAATTCCACATTTTTCCATTTTCTGACCTGTTTTGGTTTTTACGTTTTTCTTTTCTTTTCCTACATTTAATGTGTGCGCGTGTGTTCTTCTGCCCGTAATAGTAACCCCTCTAACAGACGTGTTCTACACCGATGGAGCTGCATACAAGATGCGCGGGTGTGCGAACTAATCATCAAGACTCAAATCCGTATCACGTAAAAAGAAGAAATGTGCAAAAAAAAAAACAATAACTTTTTTTGTCAACAAAAAGGGAATACTGTGTGAACAAGAAGAAAATAGAGAGGGGAAGTCGAGAGTACATTGGACCTTGCACCACGCTGCACTCGAGGTGGGGAGAACGCTGCTCATTCAATCTACACGGGCGCCTACCTGCATCGTGTGCACACAAGACTCTTGGCCGCACACGCCAGTTTCGACAACTCAGCATGTCCGCAATGCTCACACACCTGTATCCTGACCACTATATTGATGCTATTTCCCTTTCTCTCTCTTCCCCCCCCCCCCCCCACACACACACTATTTCGTGTTTATTTACTTTGTTCTGCATTGTTTTGTTGTATCGCTTAGTTATTCATTTTTAGACTCTCTCTCACTCTCTCTCTCTCTCACTCTGCCTTGAGCTGAATTATCGACTTGAAAAAAGTACAAACCATTTCTAAAAAAAATGTTCCCCTACGAGGAGTACATTGACGGCCACGCCGTGTCCAAGTTCATGCGCGAGAACCCCGACTACTGCGCCTACCTCGCCTTCGCGTACCTTGGTATGGTGCGCTACGGCCCCGGCCTGGCCAAGAAGTTCCTCGGCGAGAACCCCCCGCCAACGGTCGATGCCAAGGGCCGCAAGAAGCCCGCGCCCGATCCGGCGTGGCTGCGCCTGTTCATGATTCTGTGGAACATCCTTCTCTCCGGCTTCTCCTTCTTCGGCATGCTGGTGATGGTGCCGCCTCTGCTGCAGAGCATCCAGAAGAACGGCCTCGTTGACACGATCAGCAAGCCCCACGATGAGCTGGTGTACTCGTCCCCGTGCGGCAGCTGGACGGGCATCTTTCTCCTGAGCAAGATCCCCGAGCTCATTGACACATTCTGGCTGATTGTGCAGAAGAAGAAGACACCGCCGTTCCTGCACTGGTACCACCACGTGTCGGTGCTCATCTTTGGCTGGATGAGCTACGCGCTCGGCAACTCCACCATGTGCGTCTTTGCCTCCATGAACATCAGTGTGCACGCGGTCATGTACGGCTACTTTGCCATTTGCGCCATGGGCTTCAAGAAGATTGTGCGCCCCTTCGCGCCGTTCATCACGGGTATCCAGATTCTCCAGATGGTTGGCGGCTCGCTCATCACCTTCTACTCCTACGTGGTCAACTTCTCCTCCTACCAGCAGGGCATCGATGACATCACCAAGCTGCCCTGTGCCGTGAACAAGTGCACGGCCCGCTTCGGCTCCATCATGTACCTCTCGTACCTGTACCTCTTCAGCGAGCTGTTCGTCAAGTCGTACATCAAGAAGCCGACCCGCAAGCCGGCTGGCGAGGCGTCCGCGGCGGCCCCTGCCACGCGCACGTCGAAGAAGCCCACCGTGGACTCTGCGGAGATGTAAGATCAGGTATCCGTCGTCGGACTGTGCATGTCCTCACACCTCTTCTTCTTTCTTTCTTTCCTCTTCTTCCCACAGTGATCCCCGTCCTCTTGCCTCGGTAGAACGATAGGCAAAGAGACGGAAATCAGGGAGGGAAAAAAAAAAGATGAGCGCGTGGCATGCGTGGAGAGACGGAGGGAGAAGAACTCAGCGCGAACTATCACGATGACAATCATCAAAGGAAAACAGAACAACGGTGCGCGCGCAACCACGCAAACCTTGTACTTTTTTGTTTTGTTGTTGTTGGCGGTCACTGTGCGCATTTGCTCGGACTCTCTTTATTTCTCTCTTCCTGATTTTTTTCGGTGCCCACGCTATCGGATGTTTTTTTTTTTCTATCGGGCGGCTACACACACACACACACTGTGCACCATCGCACACGAAACTCTGGCGGTGCCCACTTTAAAAATGTCTTGTTGTCCTACTGCGATCACTTTACATGTCATTTCTTCGTCTCGATCTTTTTTGTTTTTCGCGCAGGGCAACTGTACGAATAAAAGAATGGTTGATGATGACCTGTGTTGTGGATGAACTGTTATCGTGGTTTACGTTCACTTCTCTTTTTTGTGTGTGTTTTGTTTTATTTTCGAAGTAATCAAAACGGAGCTTCATCTCGGGCATGTGTATGTGTGTGCGTGTCGCGTGCAGTTGCTCCTGTATAAGTCCTAGGGTCATGGTGCAGAGGAGAAAACACTTGAAAGAACAGAAGAAAACAACACAGAGTACTTCTCTGTGGTGTGTGCCTTCGTTTCTTTGTGTTTCAGAGTATACAGCATCCTACTTCGGCTTTCTTCCTTTTCGTTTCGTTTTCTTTTCTTGTGTTTTCTTGTTTTTGGTGGCCACCGATGTGATTTTTTGTGTCTTTTTGTCTCTCATTCTTCAATGCAAAAAGTAAGGGAAAAAAAGAACCAGTCGAAGAACCGATGTGGGGTTATCCTCTGTGAAGGTGAGAACAATAATAATAATATTGGGTAAACAGTGAACGTGTCGCACACACGCACACAAACAAACACACAGACAGACATCAACAAGCGATGTGATCAGTGTAACATGTGCGCACGCGTGTGTGCGAAGGCAGCCAACAGGCAATGAAGAGAAAGAAATCAAGGGTTAGGTGAATCAAAAAAAAAATGAAGATCCTACTGTGTATTTCTCTCTCTCGCACCACTCATCGTTCCTCATATAGGCAAATGCGCGCTTCTCTTTGTTTTCCTGTTTTTTTATTGAATGTGCGTGTAGCAATCTCAGTAAAAAAAAAAAGTATCGAACACCAAAACAGGTACGACAGTCAAAGGATGTAGGAGAGTAGCGACGAGTGATTCACTCTGCATCCTCCCCCTGGTGGATGGTGAAGAGGGTCTGTGAGAGGAGGCGCATGACGTATGAAAGCAAGCTCTTTCTATTGAGCGTGCAGGCCCTTCTTATTGGCTTGTCTCCACCCCACCTCACCCCCATAGCTGTGCGAATTTTCCTTGTTGCTGCTGTATGTCGCTCGTTCACGTCCGCACAACACTCTGAGGGTCATCTCTCTATCATTTTCTTTCACGTTCCCCCTTTCTGCTTCCCGCAATGTTGGACTGAACGAGAGCTCTCTGTACAACGAATACCACCTTGTCTCTTCACGCAAACGTGGTTTTTTCGCCTTCCTACTGTGTAGATTCTTTCTCTTCCTCGGACTTTTTTTTTTCATCAATATTATTTTTTGTGTGCAGTCGCGCGTTGAAGAAGCACTAACAAATAACAGAACAACACACATACACACACACACACGCACGAGAAAAAAACTGAAATGAACGACATTCTTTTCGGTCCTATCGATCGGTACGGTGATACCAAGTACAACGGCTACGCCGTTCGCGCCTGGCTGATCGAGAATGTTGATCTCTCGGTCTACATTGCTGGCGCGTACCTGTGGTTCGTCTTCAGGGGCTCCAGCGTGGTCAGCAAAATTGTGGCCCCGTCACCTGTGGATGAAAAGGGCGTGCGCCACAAGCCTCTCTGGCTCACCTGTATCTGGGTCATGTGGAACCTGTTCTTGAGCATCTTCTCCTTCTACGGCTCCTCACACATTGTGCCTGTTGTGGCCGGGCACGTTCATGAGGAAGGCCTCCGCTCGGCGCTGTGCACATTGCGCGAGGATGAGTACTACACAGGCCGCACGGGCCTCGCTGTGGGTCTCTTCGCCATGTCGAAGCTGCCCGAGTTCTTTGACACAGTGCTCATCATTGCCTCTGGCAAGACGAACCTGCCCTTTCTCCAGTGGTTCCACCACGTGACCACTTTTCTGTTTGCGTGGCACTGTTACGCCACTGGCAGCAGCGCCTTGAACTTCGCCGCCTGCTTGAACTACTCTGTGCACACAGTCATGTACATGTACTTTGCATTTGCGGAGGCCGGCTTCAAGAAGCTGGTGCGGCCCTTTGCGCGGTACATTACCATGCTGCAGATTGCGCAGATGGTGGCCGGCCTGGCCTTCATCTTCACCATCACGTACTACAAGTACATGGACTGGGTCGAAGGCCGTCCGGAGGGCTCCAAGGGTAGCTGCGCCGGCACCAAGTGGGACTCTGTTCGCATCCACATTTTTATCGCTGGTGTCAACTTCATTCTGTTCACGCAGATGTACATCAAGGCCTACCTGAGTGGCGGCAAGAAGAAGGCTGGTGCCGGTAAGGCGGCTGCGGCAGCCAGCAAGAAGCAGTAGTGCCTCGTATGTGTACACACACACACACACACACACCGGCAGCGAAAGAAAGAAGCAAATACGAACCAAAAAAAAAAGAGAGAGTTGGAAAGGGGCAAACGACAGAATCATTCGAAACGCAAAAAGAAACTTTCTAGTGTGTGCGCCAGCGATGTGCACGTCTCATGAGTATGCAACCCTCACAATCGTCATTCACGTTGTACCTGCGCTTTTGTTTTTGTTTTTCCTCTTTCGCATTGTTACCCTTGTTTCTCTACAACTTCGTTCCCTCTCTTTCTTGTTGCCTTTGTTTGGTGTTGTTCTGCCAACAAGTGTCACGGAGACCGCGACAATGTGCTGTATGTTTGTTGCTGTTGTTGTTTTCTCTCTCTCGACACTGTGTATCGAAACAGACGCTGGGGTGTTTCCTTTGTTCTGTTATTTTTGTTTTTTTTTTCTTTTTCCCCTTACTACACGCATCCAGAGAGCTTTTTCGGCCTTATTCGCCGTCTTTGGCCTCTCACTTTTCTTTTTGTGTTTCCTCCCATTTATCGCACAACGCTGAGAGCTTTTGATTACTTGTTAATTCCAAATGAACTTCTTTTTTTATTTTTGTTTTTTGTCGGGATTTTTGTTTTCTTTCCTTTCCAGTTAACAGACGAGCTCATCGCAATTCTTTCGAAAGTGTAGAACCACCACCACCAGAGAGAACGAAAATATATACGCAATATCTAACAAACAGACGAAAAAAAAAAAGATAACTATCTCCACAAGAATATACAACGATCATTCGAATCTGGCTGAGAAGAAGAAGAAGGGAGATGAGCTGCCGATAAAGCCGTAAAAGATAACACAAAGTCAAGGTTCGTCGCTACGATACCTTCATTTTTGCATCCCGTTTGGGAATGTGTGCTCCTTCTCTTCTTCCTCTCTTCTTCCTCTCTTCCTCTTCTTCTTTCTCCGCTGCGCGGTTGATTCGCGCCTAGTTGTGCGCACAGTTACACGTGTGCGTCCATGTTACCCTTACGCACGAAAATAGTCCATCTTTCACGTTGCATGTCCACCTCTCCTCGCTTTCCCACTCCCTGTACCACTTGGCTCTGTATTCACTTGTGTCGGTGATCGCGCCTTCTGCAGTTTGCATTTACACATTTTGCGAGTTTTTTTTTTACTATTTCGCACGCCACAGCATTACGTCAAGTCTTGTCCTTTACCACCCATACACACACTATCGCCAAGGGGGAAACAATGCAGATTATTGACCAGTACGCTGAGACGCAGTACAACGGCTATGCCGTGCGTGACTGGCTTACCACGAATGTGGACATGATGGTGTACATCAGCGCCATCTACGTACTGTTTGTGTTCAAGGGCCCTGCTCTAGTTCAGTGGATCTTCGGCGGTCACCCGCCCGTGACGCTGATGAAGAAGTTCTGGATGCTCTGGAACATTGGACTCGCTGTGTTCTCCATGTACGGTGCCGCCTACATCACGCCCCTCATGATCCACAACCTGCGCACCAAGGGTCAGAAGGAGACTCTGTGCGTGTTCAACGAGAAGGAGTTCTACACCACCAAGTACGGCCTGGCCATGGGCCTCTTCGCCATCTCGAAGCTGCCGGAGTTCGGCGACACCTTCTTTCTGATCTTCACCGGCAAGCGCACGCTGCCCTTCCTCCAGTGGAGCCACCACGTGACCATCTTCATGTACTCCTGGTGGGCCTACCAGGAAGGCTCCTCTGTGTTCGTCGTGATTGCCTTCATGAATTACTTTATTCACGCTGTCATGTACACGTACTTTGCTCTGGCAGAGGCGGGTTTCAAGGACATGGTGAAGCCCATCGGCATCTACATTACCCTCATGCAGCTCTCGCAGATGGTGGCGGGGCTCTACTTCACGACCCGGACGATGCTGTACAAGTCTGAGGACCCGAAGGGCTGCCAGGGTGCGTCTTGGGGGATCCTGCGTGGCCAGATTGGCATCTACGCGCTCAACTTGCTCACCTTCTCGGACATGTTCCTGAAGAGCTACGTGTACAAGAAGAAGCCTGCTGCGGGTGCCCACAAGAAGTCGGCTTGAGCGGTCGATTGACTCGTCGGTACGTGCGGTCTGAGGGGTCTTTTCCTCCCCACCTCGCTTCCTCGTACCTTCATCATCATCCACGTTTTTCTTTTTCGTCCGTTTGTTTTTTTTCTTTTCCTCGCGCGTGTTCTTTTCTTTTGTTCTTGTTTTTAGTTTCCTTCTTCCAGAGGTGCACGACGCCTTCTGTGAAATAACGATTGTTTTCGTGGGGATATGAGTAAATGGTGTTGTTGTTTTTTCTTTTTATTCTTGGCAGGGAACTGCCGAAAACGAAACAAAAAAAGGGAATGAAACGGACTGACGAGACTCAGCTAAGGTTGTGTGAGCTCGTCAATGGTCTTGTTTCTTGTGTAGACGTAGACATGACTTCCGTTTATCCTCTGTTTTTTTGTTTGTTTTCTAGTAAAGCAGGCAGGCACAAACAGGGGCCGATGATTTCTGCGCGTCGAGGCTTCAAAACACGCTAGGGTGTTCAGTCACATTCGATGAGTACTGCATGGTGTGTTCGCCCGGATGTCGCAGCTCGTCTCCCATGCATCTGTACCGGTGGCTGGACTCACGAGAACAGTGTCCGTGGGTCACGCACTTTTTCTACTTGGTCCGTCGATGCCCGGCGTGAACAAAATATATACATAAAAGCAGAAGAAAATACAACTGAGCGTTGCCACGAGTGCTTTTTTTTTTTTTTTCAGCGAGCACGCGGGAAACAGGGGAAAAGGCCGCTGCTTCTCGTCAATAAGGTTTGTACACCTCGTCACCGGTTTACGACTGTGTGTTGGGGTTATGATTGTGTGTTTCAGCAGTCCTAGACAGCACGTTGGCAAGAAGACCTGACTCTGTCACACCATGGTGTATTTTGTGTGTATTCCATTTACGCACTCACACTCGCTCACTGCTCACGCTCTCTCTCTCTCTCTCTCTCACTATTTGTTGTTTGCATCGTCACTTCTCACCTGATCTTCTCCTTCTTGGTGTTGGCATGGTTGGTATTGTTATTTGATGACTTGACGAGCGTGCCAAAAAGAAAAAAGCTCAAGCAAAAGAATATCAACAAAGGTCGTGTGTTGCTCTCTCTTTTCAGCTCACTATCGTTTCGTTTTTTCAATTAACCACTGACTGTTGTTGTTTTTCTTGCGAATTCAAAAAAAAAATTGCCGTCACTCCTACTCGCTCAAGCAGACAGAGAGGAGAAAGAAGCACAAGAATGCAGATCATTGACAATTACGGTGAGCGCGTGTACAACGGCTTTGCCGTGCGCGATTGGCTCTGCGAAAATGTCGATCTTGCTGCCTACATTGCTGGCGCCTACCTCACCTTTGTCTTTGGGTGTGCCAACTTTATTGTGGACAACATCACTCCCAAGCTCAGCGTGAACGTCGTGAAGAAGACGTGGATGCTGTGGAACCTCGCGCTCTCGCTCTTCTCCATCTACGGTGTTACCCGCGTGGGTCCAGTGGCCATTCGCCACCTGAAGACCATGACGTTTGCCGACGCGATCTGCACGGTGACGGACGACGAGATCTACACCTCGCCTGTCGGCTTTGCCCTGGGCCTCTTCGCCATCTCGAAGCTGCCGGAGTTCGTCGACACGGTCTTTCTGATCCTCACCGGCAAGCGCACGCTGCCCTTTCTTTCGTGGTTCCATCACGTGACCACGTTCTTGTTTGCGTGGTACGCCTACGCCGCCGGCTCGTCCATTTTCATCTACGCCGCCACGATGAACTACTTTGTGCACTCCATCATGTACATGTACTTTGCGCTGGCGGAGGGTGGTTTCAAGCACCTGGTGAAGCCTTTCGGCATGTACATCACGCTGCTTCAGATTGCGCAGATGGTGGCTGGCCTCGTCGTCTCTGGCTACGCCGTGTACCTCAACACCTACGGCACCGGCTGCAGGGGCACGCCCCCGGGTGTGGCGCGGGCGCAGCTGGTCGCGTATATCTTTAACTTCTACTTGTTCTCGGAAATGTTCGTCAAGGGCTACCTGCTGCCGAAGCCCAAGCGTGCGCCTGCCGCTCCGGGTGCCAAGAAGAGCGCATAGAGTCAAGAGATGAACAATAATAACAACAAGAGGCGTCAGGTGACACAGACACGCGAAGAAAAAATCGAAAACGAAGAAAAAAAAAGCACAAAGTGACGTGCTTCTGTGTTGCGAATGCCAAAATCGTATCGAGAATGAAAAATGGTGTGAGATCAACAGCGCTTTCTCACAAAGCACCAACCTTTGTTTAGTCCGGAAAGGAGCGGAAAAAATAACAAGAGAATAATGACCGGCGAGTAGTGTTCTTCATCTCCCTTTTTTGTTTGGTTTTTTTTTCTTGTACTGCTCGCATGAAGCGTCTCTCTGTGCCAATTTCACGTCGTACAACTTCGAAGTGGTGAAGCCAGTGATGCGTTCGATAAGGAAGCAGATTGCGACTGTATTCCGATCGTCCTCATGAATATGCACTTGCGTGTATCTGAGTGTGTGTTTTTTGTTTTTTTCGGGTGTGGTGTAGATTTTTTTTTCAGGCACAGTCCTTGAAAAAGGAGAAACCGCGGTGCGCGATTTTCAGTCAACGAAACCATGCTCACAGATTACTTTTGCAGACGTGCGTGTGCATGTTTCGTTTCCCTTGTCTCTCTCACGTATCTGCGTGTCTGTCTCTGGTGGATGACTTCTCCACTCCTAAAGTTAACATTTGTTCAGCAAGCCCACACTACTTGTGTTTGGTGTTTCCTACTCGAGCAGCAGTCCTTTTCTTTTTCTTTCGGCTCTGTTCTGCTTGATGTGCTTGCACCAGAAGACATAAATAAAAAGAAATGATGTCGCACCATTTCACGTAAAAGTGTGTGTGTGTGTGTGCGTGTTCTCTCCACTAGTGCATCTCCCCACCTCTCTCGGCACACACATGTCTACCCCTTGCAATCGTTTCCTCTGCCTAAATCTCGTCTCTCCAATCATCTACACAAAACGAAATAATCCTTGAGAAACACTGCGCATACTTCCTTTTATCAGCAACCATACGTTTTTGTTATTCGTGTCGCTTTCCACTAGCCCGTTTGTCTATTCGCCCGCCATCAACATCGAAACCGAGCGGAGCCCACCAACAAAAAAAAACAAGAATGTACAGCTCGAACGAAATTCGCGACTACATTGCCCACTACGATGGCTATCTTCTGCAGGGCTACCTTCTCGAAAACATTGACCTGATCGGCTATGTGGTGGCCTTCTACCTCGTGTTTGTCGGTAAGGGGCAGCCCATCCTCCGCTGGCTCTGCGGCCGCCGTCGGTCTGCGGACAAGGCGCGTGTCCATACCCCATACACCGCGGCCGCACTGAACCGCTTCTTCGTCGTCAGCTGCCTCTACCATGTCACCGTCTCCGCGATCGCCCTTGCGTGCACGGTGAACTTGTTCCCGACGCTGCTTCACAGCTTTGAGCACAACGACATCTACGCGACGTTGTGCACTTGGAACGATAACCTCATCTACAAGGGCCCTATGGGCTTCTGGGTGTCGATTTGTGTCTTTGCGAAGATCGCCGACCTCGTGGACAGCTGCCTCCTCGTTGTGCGGAACTACATGGCGAGCGAGATGTCCACTCAGGTGCGCGCGTACGTCGGCTCCATGCGCCAAGTGTCCGCTGCGCATTGGTGGTTCCGCAGCCTCATGGCGCTGCTGTGGTGGCACACCTTCAGCATCGGCATCAGCACCTTCCCGACTCTGGCGCTGGTCGATGTCGCGTGTCATGTTGTCATTCACACCGCACACGTGGGAGCTGACCTGCTCTCCTTTGTGCCCAGCACGCTCACCAAGACTCGCGGAGACACGCCGTCTGTTTCGATCTTGCACAAGCTGCTGAACCTCGCCTCCACACTCGCCCTGCTCGTGGAGTGTGTGGTCTGCACAGTCATCGCCGTGTACAGCAGCTACATGAACTACACTGCCGCCGATGGCTGCCATGTCGTGCAGGCGAATGTCCGCATGTACCTGGTCGTCTTTGTCGGCACGGTGGTTCTTGCCGTTGCGCGGCTCGGCGCCGCCAGCGCTGCGCACCACGAGGCGGCCGCGGAGGAGACCGGAGACGTGAAGGCATCCAAGCCGGCCAAGCCTCACAACGGCACCCCGAGCAAGGGAAAGAAGAAGCAGTAGTCAGACTAGAGGAGATCCCTCCAAATGTTTCTCCTTATTCTATTTTTGTTTCTTTTGTTCTTTTATTTTTCTTTCGTCCCCTCCATCCTGCCGATGTGTTTTTTTCTTCTGCGGGTGGGTCTTTGTTCCTCATCGCGGTTTCTGTGCTGTAAAGTGGTTGGTTAGCGTGTGTGTGTGTGTGTTTCACTCAGACTGTTTTGTCTCATGATCGAAGCCTCCAACAGTAAAAGCAGCAACAACAACAGCAACAACAACAACAACAAACGCAGTTGTGCTGTTACTCTATCTCCCTCTCTGTTTCTCTAGCTCTACCCTTATTTTTGTATACTATCTCCTTTCTCCAGCTCCGTGTAGTTTTTTTTGGATTTTTTCCCGCGTACTTGTCATCTTAAAAAAAAAAAAGAGGTTGTGATCGCTTCTGTTTTTTGTTGTCGTACGTTCGTGTGATTAGCTTTGTTTTTTTTTTTGTTTTGTGTGTGTTTCCCATTTTTTTTTTTTCATACATCTCCAGGCGCCAAGGATCGACACATATTCATGGCCCCTCTCCCCTTCTTTTGACTTGTTTGCAACGGAGGGTCTTTGGGGATAAAACGTGCTCTTTTCAGACAGGAGTATGAGTATACTGGTTAGTGAGGGGTACCCACGCGTGGCCGATGAACCATATTCCGAACAAAATAAAAGCGCATCTCGTTCGTGTTCATTTTTTTTTACTCGCAAATCATGAATCTCTCGTGTCAGACAAAGCGCGCTTGGTGACGTACCTTCCTTTTTTTTTCTTGCGTTTTTTTTTTTCCTTCAGCGTTCAGTTGATTCATGTGTACAGACAATCAGCTTGATTTCCGCCGTTATGGGGCTTTTTTTTCTTTTTCTCTTTTCCTTCTTTTTGGGAGGCAAGAAGGCGTCATTGTGTCCCCGTGTGTACGACTCTGTGTCCCTATCCCTTCCCTTTCCTCATCCTGATTCTGATGTGCCTAGATGTTTCTTTTTTTTTTCTGTGGCATGTGAACAGCAACGGTACATTTTCTTTCTTGTTTGTTTTTTGACAGTTTGTGGCCTCCGACGCGCGGACCGCCGCTCCCAATAGCACCACTTTCTTTTTTTTTGTTTGTGTGCGCGCGCTCTCTATCTTTCGTGAAGGAGACTATTCGACTTCCCAAACGCTGTAGTAACAATAGTGAACACGAGAATATCTTGTCTCCTATTGGTGATTTGGTGCAGCGAAAGCTCTGAGAGCATGGGTGCGTAGTGGCCACGGGAGACATGCTGGTCAGACAACGCAGAGGTACCATTCTTTTTTAATGAAAACGTCGTTGAAATTTGCAAAATAAAGAGAGAGACAAATGGAGAGACAGAGAGAGACAGAGAGAGAGAAAGAGAGAAAAGGGTAACTACACAGCAGAAATCAACTAAGCACGTGTCAACAACAAACTCCTACTCGAGAAGAAGTTCTTGGCACATTGGCATCAGTGTATGTGTGCGAGTGGGCTATCCTTTACACGTCTATATGTAGTTTATGCCGCATATCCTCTGCGTACGCGGAGAATGAATAAGCACGCAAATCAGAAAAAAAAAACAGTTGCACACCCACTGGCACCACTCGCACTTTCATCTTTGGAGCTCACGGGAAACCGTGTGTCGGATAAGTGCAGGTGTGCAAGGCGCATTTTTTTCTGTTCAATGCTCTCTCTTCTACTGGGCCGCTGCCCAACATGTTGAGATGATGGCAAAACAGCAGCGCAATCAAGGAAGGGGGAGGGGGGTAGAAGGCGAGAAGATACTGGTGTTCACTCATCCCTCTTGCAGAGACACTGGCGCGCGCCTTGGACTTCACATTTTCTCTCTGTCACATCCCTGTCACTCACGCTCCAACAATTTATATTTCAGTCGGTAACTCTGCTTCTTCTTCCGACCCAGTCACATTTGTTCAACAAAAAAAACAGACAACTCTCTCACACACTCATACATACAGAGTGAGAGAAACTGCTTGCTCGTCTCAAAAAAAAAAAGGCACTCCAATCCCATGTTCGCGCAGCTTGTGTGCGAGGGCTGTCGCAAGGTCCTCACGTACCCTCACGGGGCGTTGAGCTGCCGCTGCCGCAACTGCAGCACCGTCAACGCAGCACAGAACCTCTCCCTAGCATGCCCACACTGCCAGCAAGCCTTGTTCGCCCCCATCAACACGCTCACGCTGCTCTGCCCGTGCTGCGCGACGATCATCGACATCCCTGAGTCGATGCTGCCTCGCCTGGAGGACCCGGTCGATCTCGGTGGCGGTCCTCTCGGCGACTCCAGGACCATGTACGTCTCCTTCCCTGCGCGTCCGACGACAGAGGCGGAGCGCCAGAAGCACAAGAAGATGGAGCTGAAGCGTCGTCGCCGCGAGCAGTGGGACCGGGCCAACCTGCAGAGGCGATTGCTGAAGCAGCCCCCGCTGGCGCCGCTGTCCGACTCCTCGTCTGAGGAAGAAGAAGAGGTTGCGCAAGGCGTGGCCGAGAAGGGTGGCAAGACGGAGGGGCCCGAACAGGCTGTGTTTACGGCACAGACTGGCGCGGTCGATGAGGCAAGTCCACGACTTGCGGAGAGGGAGGAGCTGGAAGGCCTTGACATGTCCGAGATGACGGCGGCCGGCGAGCGACCTTTTGCCGGAGATGGCGGCGATGACGAAGCTGTGCGGCCACCGATGCGTTCTCAAGGTAGTCCTTCGTTGGCCTCTGCACGCTATCCCCTCTCCGTGGTCATTGCCACGCGTATTCTCTAAGGCAGAGTGCGTATGTGGTTGTTCATGTACAGTTTGATTCTCTGACGAGGCGCCGTGGCTCTTGCTTTTTTAATGCACGCACATCGTGTTCGTTTGTTAGTGTGCTCTTCTTTTTGACCGTCCGCCGCACCAGTTGCGATTTTGCTTTTCGTCTGCCTATTTTGCTTGTCAATCAATACCAAGGAAAACAATGTCTTCATCGCACGAGCTGACAAGCTTCACGGTGCTCTCTTGACTGTCGTGTGTGTTTCCCTACTCAACGTGTATGGATTAGGTCTGACTCAATCGTTTACTGCCCACTCGCTCGCTCACTCACTTTCGCTCCCTCTCTCTCGCTCTCTCTCTCTCTTATGTATGGCGTTCGGCATGGGGGCGTTGTTGACGTTTTCATTGAACGATGATGTTATCAAGGTCATTGTGGGTATTACTTTTTCTCCCACACGCACACGCACGTACGCACTCACTCGCTCACACGTGTCTTGTGCGGAGTTAACTCACTAGCGCAACCAGAATACAAATACAGCAGAACACAAAAAAAAAAAGAGGAAAGAGTAATAGAAAACGATCTGATCAGTCGATCTACATTAATCAATGGAGGACATCGAGTCGATCGTCGATCAGGTGCTCGCAGGCCATAGCTCAGAACACGTGTCCACGACGCCCCCACGGTCCCGTGCCCGGCCGCCTCAGGAAGCCACCGTTCACGTTGCAGCACCGCCCGTGCCCCCACCACGACCGTCGTCCTCGACAGCTGTGCCTGGCAGTGTCGAGGACATGGTTGAGCGCATCCTGCGAGGCGAGCGCGTGCAGGACACAGCGGGGGTGAATGCACTCGACACCGCGCCGCACTCCGGGCCTGCTGCAACGTATCGGCGCGAGAGCGAAGGTGAGGCCGACGACGATCTCGAAGACGGCGGGCACGTCGCACGGCGCAGTGCTCAGCGTGTGCGCGTGCCGGGCAGCTGGCACACCTCGCCGCCCGCCACCACCTCAGAGCCGCGTGGACGTGCGCGGCGGGCGAGTGCGCGAAGTGCGGAGCCCTCGAGTTACTCGCACGCTGGCCCCGACGACGACCCGCTTCTCCGTCGCTTTGAACTCTGGCAGGAGCGGAAGGATGTCAAGAGGATTCAGGCCATCTACGAGGCTCTCGTGCGTGAAAAAGCCGAGTGTCCGTTCGAGCCCGATCTGCGGCCAGAGACGCTGCTGCTCGGCCCTTCTCAGATGGCGGCCAAGGGGGCGAGCAGTGGGCTTCCCCCACCGCCGGCACAGATGGGTGGAGAGAGTCGTCACGACGAGGGGAGCAGCAGTGCCGGCCGCCCTCGTGAGCGGTCCAGCTCGCGTCAGTCTTCGGCATGGCAATCGCTGATGGCGCCGAGCCGCCTGTACGACCAGAACCAGGCGTGGGGCTACGAAGAGCACGTGGACAGACTGCGGGCTGCCCAGGCGCGGCGTGAGAGTCGCGAGCGACAAGACGAGCACGAGCGCACGCGCTACGCCGACTTCGCCACATTTGATCGCGGGCCCACCAAGTTTGAACCATTCCAGCTCAGCACCTCCAACCTCGGTCGCGCGCGGGCCGGACACGCCGCGCTGCAACTTGCGGAAAAGACAGCGCGCACAATGTCGACACCACCGGCCTCTGCGGCCGCGGAGAGAACCGCCCTCAGCATCCACCACGACAGCACCAGCCTCGGTGACGGGGCCTTTGACACACTTGCCCCGCACATTCGTCAAGCGCTGCTCTTCACGCCAGAGATGAACGCGCGGCTGCGACAGGCCACCGCGGCGACGCTGCACCATCGCGACACACCGCTCGCCCATCCGCTCGATCCCTCGGCAACGCCGTCCGTCTTATCGGAGGAGGAAGGCGTGCTCATGTCTGGTCGGGGCGGCCGACTGCCTCCGACAGGGCACTTCTCGAGCACATCGGCCTCGATCCTGCAGCTGTTGTGAGCTCGGCCCTCATCTCGACTCTCTTTTTACGTTCTACTTTTTTTTTTTACTCCGCTTTTGATTGTCTATGTTGTTGTTGGACATTCATGTTGTCGTCGGTGTGGATCGGCGCGTCCCACCGTTCAGAACCTGTACGAAGATTTTATTTTTCCTCTCGTTTGCTCATCTGTTTTTTTTTGTTTCGCTTTGTGTTCCCGTTTCAGAATTTCTTTTATGTTTTGTCATTTCCGTGTGATGTGCTCTTGTCGATCACGAGTACTCACACGACACATACATTGCATTTTTCCTCCTGTACCAGCATCCAACATTCGAACAGCAACACACAAAAATAAACATCGTCCAAGGGCGGTTCTCGTACAGACGATAGCTCGTCACAGTCATTCGCACGTGCTGGTGTGCTTGCCTTCATCCATCTTTCGTGCATGGCGCTCGTCATCCTGAGATGTTGCACCGACACATACACGTCCAGTTGTTTCTCTGCGCTGCATCTAAGCGTATGGAAACATGTTCATACATCTCCCACTTCCTTTTTCCTCCTCCTCTCTCTCTCTCACCATCGCCTCACATGGCATGATGCAAGTTTTCAGTGTGTGTGTGTGTGCTCATTATCAGGGGCCTCGTCTGCTCTGGTTTGACTACGAAATCACCGCCTCTCGTGTCTTTTTTCTCCCTCCTCTTTTGTTTTACTCCTCGACCCGATGCGCTGTGTGCGACGGTCTGCAAGCACAGCTTGGGCACAAGGCCTCCAGCAGCCTCGTGCATGGCTGAGTACGCGATGGGCACGCTCCTCCGTTTCCTCTACCCCATCGCTGCTGACGTCCTCCTCCACGTGCTCGCCATGCTGGAGCCCGCGTCGAGCGTACGCCTCCGCGCCTGCGCGAGGAGGCGCGGACGAGGGCGAGGAGGTAGATCTCATGGACATGCTCCTCAGCCAAGAGCTTGGGGAGGGGGCACCGACCGCGGCCGCGGCGGCAACAGCACGCACGTCGACCACCGAAAGTGCGAGTGGCATGGCATCGACTGAGTCCCACACAGCCCGCGCACGGGCGGCATCGTCAGACCATCAGACTGTCCGTGACGGCCAAGACGAGCTGCTGCGGACCGTGGAGTTGCACAACTTGCCCCGCAACTGGATGCACGAGGAGATCATTGAATTCCTGCATCACGTCGCCAACCACGCCGGCATTGTGCCACCGTCCACCTCCTCGTCGGCCTGGGAGGACGCACACGACGGATCGGGTCAAGAGGCGGACAGTGCCATTCCGCATGTGCGCTCACCGTTTGTGCAGCACATGCGCATCCCCTTTGGTCGTCGCACCGGTCTCGTCTACGGCACGCCACGTCTTGTGCTGCGCTCTAGCGCACTTGTGCACTATCTCCTCAATGATCTGGTCTTTGAGGAAGACGACTACCGCAACCGCATCTACTTCACAGAGGTGGTGCCAGTCCGTGAAGGTGCCGACGCCGAGGTGGGCGACGCAGGCGAGGACGCGGCCACGGGTGCGCACAGTGAACGCTCGCGCTCCCGTCGTGAGGGGCGGACCGAGTACATCTCGATTGAAGAGACGATTGAGCAGGAGCAGGCCACCGCGCTGGCCTCCTTGGAGCTCGATCGCTACCTGCTCGCCCCCGATCTTCTTCTGGACATTTCCAAAATGCACCAGCGCCGCCTGGTCACACGCGGCGAGAAGGTAGTACTGCGCGCGTTCACGGACATGGCACCGGCCCCGACGGAGGACGGCATGGAGGCGGAGGACGAGGACGCGCAGAGGCACGGCTCAGACAGCACAATGGCGGCAGCGCTGTTTGAGGCGGAGGAGGGTGTCGCCACCTCTTCTGGACAGGCACGCCGTCATCGTCATCGTCGCCGTCGTGCCGCGCGTGTGGCAGATGAGAGTGCGCCGGCACCACGTGCGGGTAGCATGAAGGATCTGGGGCACGGCTCCATGCACAACATGCCCATCCCGAAGCCCTACGTGATGGGTCGCAACCTGTAATATCAAACAGTCCTTACTGTATTGGTTTGTGTTCGGCCACTCCCTCCGCCAAAACAAAATCATGGAGAAGAAGAGAGACGTGGTTCGGGTGTTGGCTGCTTCGCGCAGTTTTGTTCGGCGGAGTCTTCGACTCGCTGTTAAGGATCATTATCATCACAGTTACGTCTAATGGTTAACAAACAAGACAAGACGACATTTGCCGATCGGGTGAGCATTGTGGTGTGCAACACAACTGCGTGAAGCGATGGTTGACACCTCTGGTATGTGTCAATAGTGCGAACTTCGCTTTCTCTTCTCACTCGCCAGTTTTTTTTTTCTGATTGGTGCTACCATTCAGGCATGCTTGTGTGAGTGTTCCCTCACGATCCCATCGATCGTCCGCTGTGCGAGTATGCTTGTATCTTTGCCTCCACCACGTTTCCCTCGCACTCATCTCTCTTTCTCTCTCTCTCTCTTCTTTCTCCTGTTCTCGTGTTCTCCTTCTTTGTGTTCACGTTCTTCTGTTTCCGCTAGCCGATCGGTGTCACGCGCGTTGCCCATGGAGCCGGCATCACGTAAGAAAAAGTGGGGCGGTCGCACCCAGTGGTCTAAGGACTTCTTCGACATGCTGCCCACCCTCGACGTGACCTCGACAGAGGCCGACCCAGTCGTCATGAAGCCCAAGAAGCAGCTCAAGAAGGACGAGCTCGCGATCACGACGCGCTGGCAATGTCGGCGGTGTCGTGCCATTTTGCACCCGCCCATGGACCCGCACACGCAGCGACCAGCTCTGGCTGTCCTTGCAGACCACCTCGAAGGACGCGTCACCATCCCGGAGGCGATGCGTACGCCGGAGAGACTGCCGCGCTGCACAGCAGAGACGCTCCTCACGTACGGTGTCGCCGGCAGTGCCGATGGCGTCGCGTCTGTGAGGGTGTCGACGCACGTTGAGAAGCGTCCGCGCGATGACGAGACGGACGCGTCGACCACCACTGCCAGTCGCCGCGCTGAATTGGACGCCCTTCTCTTTCCCTCCTCCTCCTCGACATCCGGACGAGCTTCCGCCTCCCAACTTTCCCCTCGCGTGTTTGTGGTGGTTGAAAACCCGAAGACGCCGCGCAATCTGGGCAGCATTCTCCGCGCCATGCACAACTACGGCTGCGATGTGAAATGTGCAGAGGGTGGTGGGGCGCTGATCTACTCGGGCACGCGTCTGGACAAGGCTCTCTCGTTTTCAGCGCCAGATGCGCTCGCGACGGACACGGTCGATGGAGCCCGGCACCTGCCGCGTCTCTCGCTGCCATCGCTCCAGGTGCTCTTTGACGTGCTGCACGCTCACACGTGCGCGTGCGCGGCGAAGCAGGCGAGTGACGGGGCGCCTTCCTCTGCGCGGTCCGGCTGCCCGCTGATCTCTGTCGTCGCGGTTGACTTGATCGAGAAGGCGACGTGCTTGCCCTTCTTTGCGCACCCTTTTGCACAGCCTCCGATCCCTCACATGATCGCGACGGGGAGCGACTTGCCCGCGCACGCCCCGCTGGTGTTTTACCTCTTTGGCCCTGAGGACGGCACCCTCTCCGACGGCTTCTTGCAGCAGTGCGATGCCGCCGTGTACATGCCAACCACCGCCAGCATGAACCTGGCGGCCTCCGTCAACGTCCTCCTTTATGACCGCACGGCCAAGGCGTACGTGGCCGCGGGCCAGGCCTGCGTCGAAGGCACCGCGGAGTATCAAGGCGTGTTCAGCACGCGCAATGCGAACAATCGATTGCAGTGGAACCCCGCCAAGACGGACGGGATCAAAGACGAATAAGTTCCATCCTCACCAACATCTAAAAACAAAAAAAGAAGAGCAAAAAAAACAAATGCAAAGCAAAGCAGGGAAATACTATGTCTGATTTGCCCTTGTAACATGTGCTATAATTCTAAGAACACGACCACACATTAAAAAAAAAACCGTGAATGCAGGCGTCCTTGACCTGCGCGTTTTACTCGATCTTCGAGTTTTGTATGCTCTCATTTCATCATCGTTCACCTATCCCGTTCCTTTTTTTTTTTCCTCTCTACCTTATCTGGATTTTTTGCAGAATTTTAGGAATTAACTGGTCGTCGGAGAAGCGGGGATTAACAACAAAGCAGACCTACATAAAGCACGTGGACGCGCGTCTGTGCTCTTCTTCACTCTGCCTAATTTTTTTCTTGAGTGAGAAGACCACGTGCGCGTGCAGTATTTTCGTTTTCGTTTTCCCTCCCTTCTTTCCTTCTTTTTTTTCTTGCAGGTTCCCTTTGAGTTAAACACAGAGATATATTTCCTTGCCACACCGCTGTTGCTCCGCACACACTGACGCACATATTTCTGTGGGTGTTTGCGTTGCAGTTTTCTTCATTCACCCTTGCGTGAGAAAGACAGTGTCTTGAGCATTCATTTACGCGTTTGTTTCCTTGCTCGTCACTTCTTCTTCTTTTTTTCTTTTCTTTGTGTGTTACTTTTCACTTCTCGCTAGATAGTTTTCTCCCATCTACCATTGTATCTTGATATTGACGCCTGTTTTGTGCGTCCATCTTTCTTCGCCGTTTCTTTGTTTTGGTTTTGTGCTCTGCGTGTACTTTTCTCGTTTTCTTCACATTTTTCCGCATCTGCATCTTGTGCGTCTGCGTCTTTGCTTTCGTTCTTCCAACTCTTCTGCAGCGTGCATCAAGGTGTGCGTCCACACGTTTTTCTTTTCGCTGCGATCCTTGCTTCACACGTACACGGTACGTGCCCAATCAAGCGCCTATCCAGCGACAAATCATAGTAGAACACAAAAAAAAATTCCTTGTGAACCGTTATTAGCTAGCCATGCAGTGCGCAGCGCGAGAAAACGTCAACGTGATGAAGCAGCGTCCGAGCTCAGCGTGCCGCACCTCCGTCGACCACGACCGGCCTTCCCCAGACGGCACGGAGCCAGTGCCGTCATCGGTCTCTCCACTGTCACCGTCGCCCACGCGGAGAGAGCGCGCGTGCGTGTGGGCCATCACAGCGTTCGCGCAGCGCCGGTGTCCGGTCGACGCCGAGGACAGATCGGTCCACGGTGCAGACGAGGTCCGTCGTCGTGGTCTGCGCTTTGATGTCACTTTCGACAATGACGAGGTGACCTCCAGCGACGGCAGCCGTGAGGCCAGCCTGCACTGGCGTCTTCTCTCGCACCTTCTCTCGCACACGGTGCCCAATGTCGTGGCGGGGCGGGGTCGCATGCAGAACACGCTGCTGTCGCCGACGCTGCCCCACACCATTCGATTCCTCACCTGCGCGATGCCCACGTCATGGGCGTGTCAGCTGCCCGCTGTCACCACCACTGTCACTGACGCGGTGTCGGAGGAGGCGGCACAACAATCACAAGAGCAGCAGCGCGCGCGGCTCGCCGAGTTGCTGTGCTGGCTGCCCCCGCTGCAGCACCACATTCAGGACCGCTTGCAGAAGCGCAGCGAGAGGCGGCAGCGGCAGAAGAAGAGACCCGCCGCACACGCCACTCAGCCGGCACCGCCGTCTCCAACGCGCGGCACGGATGACAGGGACGAGGCCAACGAGGCCGCCTGGATGGAGGCCAAGTGCGCGGAGGCCCTGGCGCATGCCCTCGCCAACCTGTCCAACCTGCTCGCACCGCTGAGCACGTCCACGGCACCCTTGTCGATCGCTGTTACCGCAGCGACCGTCGCGCCGATTGAGCCCGCGGTGTGTGCCACATCATCAAAATCAACAGCGTTCGCATCGTCGGTGCCGACCTCTGCTGCGCGAGACGCGTCCTATCTGCACATTCGCTGCTCGCTGCTCGAAAACACGGATGACGAGGAGGATGGCAGGGAGGTGGCTCCCGAAGGGTCGGTGGGCGAAGTCGAAGGTGCCGCAGAAGCGATGTTGGCCGATGTCTGGGCCGCGCAAGTCAACACGTGGCTGCCGCAACAGCCCGGTGCGCGGCCACGGAGCTACAGCACCGGATCTCTGGACAGACCGCCGGAGACGATCCTGTGCGCGCGTTTGCGTACGCGAGTGGAGGCGGTGGAGGCGCAGCTACCGTTGTTCGCCGGGACGGTGGTCAAGGTACACCGCTCGCCGCGTGTGTCGCTGGAGGAGCTCGTCTCGACGCCGCTGTCTGCCTCGCCACCGCCATCGCCTGCCTCGCGCACATCACCACGGTCCCCTCCGCGGTCGTCGGGCCGGAGCCTGCGACTGCGCACACTGCACGCGGTAGTGCGCCAGGAAGCGCCGGGCCTCGCCCCGCTACAAACCTACATTGCAACGTGCCTGGCCCTGATCGCGGAGCTCACCGACTTTCAGGCGCAGTACACCGCCCCGGCTGGTACGCGGAGCACGCTGCCGTACCTGGAGAGCGAGTTGGCGTACCTGACGGAGCTGTTCACCTTCTACGCGATGGCAACCCCGGCACAGTCGGCGGCAGCACAGGAGGAGGACAAGGAGGACGAAGAGGCGTACGGCGCCGTCAACAGGCCCGGCCGCGATCCGGCCGCCACGCACGCGCACGTCGCCTTGTGGCTACGCACCCATCTGCTTGGTGCCAGTGGCCGCGGCTCCTCTGCGGCGAGCGCGTTCATGCCGTCCCTGCCCGCGTCACTGGCCCCGCTCTATGCAGCGCTGTTCGCCGGACCCGCGTACCTCTCGCTGCACACATTGGTGGCGAACTGGCGCCATTGGCTCGTTCTGCACGTCGTCAGCGCCGCCACAGACTGGACCAGCCTATGGATGAGCGCGAGCGTGCGCGTGTTGGTTCCGCGCTGCCCCAGCACGTCGGCCACTGCCCTTTCGTCACCCGTTGCGTATCGCCTTGTGGATGTCTGCCACGAACAATTTCGCTTCTACACGTCCGGTGCCGGTCCCGCGAAGTCCACCACAGTCTCTGTGGTCGCAGCGAAGGACGAGGCGTCACCGTCCTTGGCGGCACTGAGTGCGCGCGGGTGGTGCCGGCAGCTGGACCTGGACGCGAGTGAGCTCTCCCTCTCCTCCCTCTCTCTCGCCTCTGTGAGCGAGTCTGGCCCCGGCGCGGGCGGCAGCGGCGGCAGCGGCGGCAGCGGCGATGACGGCGACGACGACGACGACGGGCTTATGAGCAGTGGCGCGGCGGAGCTCGGCTCGCTCCTGTGGGAGGGCATCGCGGCGCGCTTTCCCGACATGTCCCGCGCCTCGCGCGTGCTGCTCCACGTGTTCGAGTTCTTCCACGCGCGCGTTCAGCGCAGCTCGACACTCCGCCCCGTCGACATCACCACGTGCGCGGCCGCCGTCTCGCGGTCCTGCGCGGCGGCGGGCATGTCTCTTCACGACGGAGGCCCCGTGTGGTACGCGGCGATGCGCCGTGCCGTGCTCGCACCGGAGGAGTCGGCGGTCTTTGCGCGCTCAGCCCACGCGCTCACCGTCGTGTTCCATGCCGCAGACGAGGCCACACCCCGGCCAGCGGCCACAACGACCACGACGACCACAACAAAGCGTGGGGCAGGGCGGGCATCGGCGGACACAGCACTCGCGTGCGCGTTGCGGGGCCAAGGGGCGTTGGCCTTGGAGACGAGCTTCGAAGAGCTCAGCTGCGAGGTCTCTCCGACGCCGTCGGGCTCCGCCTCGCCGACAAGCCCTCTCGGTGGATTGTTGGATTCTGCCTTCCGGCCCGAGGGCTCCGCGGCCGACGACACGATGGCACCAAGTGAGCCGGAGCTGCCGGTGCTCTGTCGGTGGCGCTACCGCGACTTTCTGAAGGTCTTCGGCAGCGTGTGGGTCTACCACACGCACTACGCGCACCACCACCACAGCGCCGATGCCGCGGAGACCGGCAGCCAACGCGGCTCGCAGTGGGCGAGTGGGGAGGACGAGGTGGACAGCGACCACAACAGCAGCAGCAGCAGCAGCAACAGCAGCAGCGAGGCGTCCGCAGACCTCGCCAAGTCCGTGCTGGACCCCGCCGAGCGTCTCCAGCTGCCGCTGGTGCGCTGTCTGACACTCTGCTCTGCGGCGCACGTGCCCTTCCTCGTCTGCCCCACGCCCATCACAGCCGCCTTTGTCGGCGAGGCCCTCGAGACCCCGAGCGTGCTCTTCGCCGTCGCCCAGGGCGAGGTCCTCGTGCAGCACGTGTGCGTCTTGGCGGGTCTCCTCGCCGCGACCGCGCGAGCCACGGCGCTGCTGCGTCGGCGTGGTGTGGTGGCGCTGCAGAGCTTCTTGCGGGCGACCGGCTCTCGTCGCTGGCACACGGGGCCTCTGCGGCGTGTGCACGGCGTGGCCTCCGTGACGCGCGTGCAGTCGTTTCTCCGCGCTCGCGCGTCCGCGCAGGAGGTGGACACACGCCGCGCTGTGCTCGCCGCGGAGGCCTCGCGGGCGAGCCATGAGGCGAGAGAGGCTGAGGCGAGAGAAGCTGGGGCGAGAGAAGCGGGGGCGAGAGAAGCGGGTCGGGCCGACACGCGCGCGGCGTCCCCGCTGTACGCCGAGGCGGCGCCGTCGGTGCCGCTCTTTGCGTGGTCCCGGCACGCACGCCCATCCACTTCCCCGCCGCGGACTGCGCCGTTGCCTCTTGTCCCCGCCGCGGCTGCCGCTCCCGCGACCGCCACCACACCCCCTGCCCAACCGCTGATCAGTTCATTCAAGCGCTCGCCGCCCGTTGCCGTGGTGCCGCCCTCGCCGCGCCTCGCACCGGTTCTTGCCACCTTGCAGACATTGGAGAGCGAAGGCCGCTACTGGATTCTTCAGGAGGTGCAGCTGGTATGGCAGGAGCTCTTGATTGGCTGGGAGCGACTGCAGCGCGTGCGGACGTGCCAGGAGGAGGCCGCGGAGGCCGAGGCGTTCAGCCGCGCGTGCGTCGCCATTTGGCAGGCCGCGCACGACACCGCCGCCACGCGCAAGTCCGCCGACGTCCCTGCCCTAGACGCGTCGCTGACGGTGAGCGTGCGGGACAGTCCGAAGAACAGCCCCGGCAAGGACGTGGACGAGGAGGTGCCGGAAGACGAAGAGGCGGACGTGGCCACGCCAGAGTTGCTGCGAAATGCCGTTCACGTCGCGCGCTTCGGTGCCGGTCGCGTGGCGGAGCGGCGTCCCTCCGCGTCTCTCCGTGAGGCGCCGACCACGTTGGTGCCGTCGTCGTCGTCGTCGCCGTCTTCGTCGTCTTCGTCAGCGGAACTGGCAGATGCGCAGGCTGCGCTCTTGTTGCAGGAGCGTGCCGATCGTGCGGAGCTCTGCCGGCGCCACGACGACCTTGTGTGCCTCCTCACCTTCCACTACGTGCCTATTCTTCAGCAGACGGCGGTACTGCGCGCGGAGGACGCCTCGCGCGCGAGGCTCACTGCGGTGGAGGCGCTCGAGCGCGACGAGGTGCAGCGACGGTGGTGCGTGGTCGTCCTGCCCTGTGCGATCGACCGCGAGCTTCTGCAGGACAAGAGCCGGGCCGCCTGGCAGGCCTTGTCCCTCCCTCGTCAGCCCACACGGGCGAGTACACCCGACAGCACGGCGACCAGTCCCAGTGCCGGTGCCCGTCGCCCCCGTCAGCGCCAGCGCGGCGTCACCTTGTTCGAGCGGCCGAGCGATCTGCCGCCACCGGTGCGATCGGCGGACATCGCGCGCGATGGCGCGGCGGGCGAGGGGGAGAACGGAGTGCGGCGGTCTCCGCCGGTCTGGGGCGGCGCCGTGCTGCGCGCGACGGACTTTGCGCTCTCGACGCCCGGTCCGTCGATTATGGCGCCGTCCCATCCTCTCGTGGCCGGCCCTTTGCCGTCCCATCCTCTTGTGCCGTTTACCGCAGACAACAACGCTGCCGCTCGCCCCACGCGCGCCGGCTCCGTCCCTCTCGAGGACCACGGCGTGAGCAATGTGGCGCAGGCCGGCTGCCCGAGTTGCATCGAGGCACCATCGCGGAGCTATGCCGCGTCGCCGCCGCCCACGCGAGGTGTGCCCGTGGTGAACGTGTCTCTGCGCGACTCGGCATGTGCGTCATCCGTGCCTGTCCGTCAGGCGGCCGTGGCCACACAGGCGCAGACGCCGGCCCAGGCGCCTGTGCACAAGTTGATGCCGCGTCGCTCCCGGCACGCCACCACCACCGCCGCCGCCACCGCCGCCACTGCGCGTTCGGAGGGAGAGGGCGACCGCGCTACCGCGGAGAGTGCCGCCGAGGCCGCGCACACCCGGTCGCCAGACCCGCCGCCGCCACTGCCGTACACGTTCCCTGAGAATGTCGGCAGCGACGAGTACCAACGCTTGAAGACGGCGCTCGAAGGTTCACCGGATGGGCCGCGGACCCACTACCGTAGTGCACGCGCGATTGTCGCCCAGACACCCGCCCCTGCGCCTTTCCTCTCCGAGGGCCCCACCGCGGCCCATCCGGTACGGCGTCGGCACGTGACTACGCCACCGCTGGACCGCGAGATCAGCGAGATGGCGCGCTTCATCCACGGTGAGGGTGACCGTCACAGCCCCACCACGACGACGACGGCAAGGGCGCCCGTGATTGTGGCGAGGTCCAGACCCACCGGCATGGCCACGCGGGTGACGGTGCCGGACATGGTCCCTGCGGATGTCGATGGCTCGCCCTTGGCTGTGGCGGCAGCGGCGACGCCCGTGTACAGTGGTGGTCTGGTACCGCAGCGCCAGCCTGAGCGGCGGATGCCGAGCCACGACTGGAGCTGTGTGCCTCGGCGTCGCCAAGGTCGTGTCTCGGTGGTCACCTGGGCGGATTCGGTGATGGACACAAACTGATGGTCATCCCTCACACAAGGAGAGAGAGGGGGGGTGCGTGTGTGCGTTCATCGCACCGTTGTTGTTGTTTTCTTTATTTTATTTTCTGATCCGTACGTTACAATATCCATTCTTGTTGTTCGTTGAGTCATTCCCTGTTTGCCCATTCGCTCACATGCTGTTGTTTTTTTCTTTCTTCTTCTTTTCCATTCTCATGCAGCCAGACTCACGTTACTTTCATTCTTCTCCGTTCGTGCTCAAAAATATTTTGTTTAGTTCGTCCATTCTCCAGCAATGTTTGTTTTTTGTACATCCCTTTTTCTTTCTTTTCCCACTCTACTAATTACCTCCTCCCCCCCCNTTCTATCGTGAGGCGCTCCGCACTGTTGTGGCCTTTTAAACTTGCCTTTTCTTTCTGAATGGTGTTTTTTCCTATTTATTTTTTGACCGTTTGTTTCACTGGATGACATTACCTCATGCTTATTGCTGCGCACGCGTTGTCTTTTTCTTTTTCGTTTGTCGCTATTCGTTTCCTCGTGCTCGCACCAAAGCCTCCGCGCATGCCACACTCAATGATATCAAGTTCTCTCCGTTCTCGTCCACTATCCGCTGCTATCGTCTGACTGCGGGTGTCTCGGGTGTTTAAAAAAAAAAAAGAGTGTCACACGAACTGGTGTACCGGCATCCATGAATCCTCTGGCACATCCCGAAAAGAAAAAAAAAGAGCAGTCCCATGTTTCTCGTAGGCTTGTGCTTTTTGCGAGTTCCCTAGTGCTCACACTCATCTTACCTGCTCACAACACCCTCCTTTACCCCTCTTTTTCCTCCTGCGTTTCTTCTTCTTTTTTTTTTGTCACGACGACGACAACAACAACAACAAATGCACGCGAAGCAATTGACAGAATAGTCACAAGTGCAGTGGCGTCATGTGGAAGCGCACAAGCGTCGCACTCGGCGGAGGCCGCAAGTGGTGGAAAGAGGGCAGCCCGGACTTTACACGCGCCAATGCCCGGCGCGTGGCTCTGGAACGCAAACGCATTGAATCGAGCTACTACGTCCCTCCTGTTGAGCCCACCCCTGCCCAGGCCTGTGAGTTGTACCGGCAGCTCATCAAGGAAGGCGAGCGCCGCCTGGTCATCACTGATAAGGCGTTTTACCGGCGCAAGGTGCGCTATGAGTTCGAGGTGACGGCGAGGCAGACCAGCTCGCGTGTGCGTGGCATTATGTTTGAGAAGGGGCACTGGATGTTGGAGAATCAGCTTGGTGGCATTGTCTAGTCGAAAAAACAGCGTGCCCCTCCTCACAGCTTCGTCATCTTCTTTTTTTTTGTTCCTCTCTCCTTTGCACGTGCTTGTTTGTTTGTTCCCTGTGGTCTTTTTTTGGCTGCTGTTGTGTTTCGTTGTTAATGCTCACAGACTTTTTCAAGTGATAAAACAGAAACGGTACGAAAAAAAAACCGAGTGGGTGAGAACGCCGAGACTTGCGTCTTGATTTCTGCCCTCTCTCTCATGGCATCAAAGAGAAGTGTCTCGGATGATTGCTTCGGTCTGCTTCTCTGTTGCTCGCTCATGCACGAAAAGAAGCATGAATGTGCTTTCTCCACTTCTCTCTGTCTCTTTCTCTCACTCTCTCTCTTTCTCTCTTGTTTATCCCCTTACTATTTCCTGTTTGGATTCGGTTAGTGAAAGAGTACTTGTGCGGCTTGATTCAATTGTGCTGTGTGTGTGTGTGTCTGTCTCACCAACACTCAGCTTCTTTCTCTTTCCTTCCTTTTCACAGTCTTCCGTGACGCCGGTCATTTAAAAAAAAAAAGTAAACTCCTAAAGCAACATAACACTAACACAAAGAAAAAAAAGGGAACCGTAGTCACACAGGACACACTCACAGACACGCGAATGGTGGGGAAGACTTATCTCCGCTATGTGCCCGGCCCTCAGGGTGGTGCCGTGGTGAGCAACGCCTCCCTCACGCTCGACGCGACCGTGAGCCGCCCCGTGTACGCGATGGGCGGCTCGGCAGCCGGCATGAATCGCGCGCCGACGTCGTCCAACAACTTTGGTCCTCGCGGGCACTTTGGTGGCGGGGGTCGCCCCCGTGCACAGTCGAACCGACAGGAAGTGCAGCTGGCCTCGATGGTCTTTGCCCCGTCCCTGGAGGCGGTCCGCATCTTCTCGATCAAGAGCGGTGAGCTGCTGTACACGCTCGTGCCGGCGGACTTGAAGATGCCGGCGGAGGTCACGGCCCTGACGGTGTGCCCGCTGGCGCCCATCGAAGGCGGCATGGGAGCCACCGCCCTGTCGACAGCCGGCGGCGCCAGCACGTCGGTGGTGCACAGCAGCTCCGAGCAGCAGCTCCGCAGTATCGAGGAGAACGGCTGGATGTGCCTGGTCGGCTACTCGACCGGCTACGTGGCCGTCTTCTCGTGCAGCGCGACAAACAACTACGGCAAGCCCGTCTGCCGCCTCTACGCACAGGGGCACAAGGTGGACACCAATGTGCTGGCGCTCGCGGTGGATCCGCAGCGCACGTACATGGTCAGCGCCGGTCAGGACACCGACATCACTGTCTGGGACTTGGCGAGCCAGGAGGCGGCCTACCGTCTGCGCGGCCATCGCGGCGGTGTTGTGGCGCTGCACGTGCTGACGACATCCAACTTGGCGAGCGCCGCTGACCGCACCAGCCGCCAGGCCGGCAGCGGTGGAGCCCACACCTACGTCATCAGCGCATCGGCTGACGGCCTGCTCAAGGTCTGGGACATTGCACTGCGCCAGTGCGTGCAGACGGTGGTCGCGTCGGATACCCAGGTGATGGCCATGGTGGTGGACTCGCAGGGCAAGCGCGTGTACTGCGGCCTCCGCGAGAACTACATCAAGGTGTACGCGCTGCGCACGCCGGGGCAGCCGCTGCAGCCGACACAGGGCGATGGTGCCTCTGCCTCTGGCGCCGCCGTGGTGGACGCGGAGACGCTGCTCATCGATCACGGCACGGTGGCGCGCAAGCAGAACAAGCCGGTCACGAGCCTGCGGTTTTCGTCCGACGACGCATACCTGCTGGCCTGCACGAGCCACACAGTCGAGATCTACCGCGCGCTTTCCTCGGCGGAGGTGCGCAAGAAGGTGTACCGCAAGGTCAAGCGCCGCCGTGGTGCCGCTGCGGCCAGTGCGTCAAACAGCGGCCCTCACCAGGTCAGCAAGGACGACGGCGACGACGACGAGGAGGACGAGGAGGAGGACGGCGAGGCCGACAAGGCGACCGCCGGTGCACCCGGCCGGAAGCGCGGGCGTGATGAGGCGAGCCCCAGCGCAGCGGCGGCGGCCGCCGCGGGTCCTGCAGCGGCGACCGCCACGGAGGAGGTCGCTCTCTTGCGCACGTTTTTCCTCACCCAGAAGATCCGCAGTGCGTGCTTCGTGCCACTCCCGCCGTCGCATGCCGCGTCCGTGGCGAACGCGACGACGCTGCACGTGGCCGTGAGCTTCAACAACAACACCGTGCAGACCTTCACGACCGAGCTCACCACATCGGCGCTGGAGGGTGCGGCGACGTGGACCCTGACCGACCTCAAGCCCCACCATTCGCTGGAGGAGCGTGGCCACCAGAGCGACATCCGCGCACTCAGCTTTGTCGACAATGACAGCGCGCTGCTCTCGCTGAGCAAGGAGAAGGTCATGATGTGGACCGTCAGCACGCGCCACGAAGACGACCTCGAGCGCGATCACGTCGACAACCACGACTTCTACGACGCACAGGAGGCGAACCTGATGCGCACCGACTTCAACGGCAAGCTCAACCGCGTGGGCTGCATCGCTGGCCTCGAGGAGGCCACCACCATGGCGGCCATCAATGCGAATGTGTGCTGCGTGGGACAGCAGGACGGCACCGTGCTGCTCGCCGATGTGGCGTCCTCGACGGTGCTGTGCCGCGAGTCGCAGGCGCACGTGGGCGGCGTCAAGCACATCACCAAGTTGCCTGACCAGAGCGGCTTCCTCACGGTGGGTGCAGATCGCCGCCTCGTGGTGTGGACAGTGGGTCTTGTCGATGACGACGAGAACCGTGGCAGCGCACAGACGTCTGCCCGCGATGGCAAGCCTCCGCAGCGCGTGACGCTGCTGCAATCGCGTGAAGTGGAGCTCGTCGAGTTCCCGCTCTTCGCCGAGTACAGCCCTGACAACCGTTATCTCGGCGTGGGTCTGCAGAACAACAGCATTCAGCTTTTCTTCGCCGATAGCCTCAAGCCGTACCTGATTCTGTACGGGCACAAGCTCCCACCCACCTCGCTGGACTTCTCCACAGACGGCACGCTCGTCGCCTCCGTCGGTATGGACAAGTCGCTGCGCTTCTGGGGCACGGACTTTGGTGACTGCCACCGCGCCATCCACGCGCACGACGACTACGTCACGCAGGTCCGCTTCTTGCCCAACACGCACTACGTCTTCACTGTCTCCATGGATGGCTCCGTGAAGCAGTGGGACGGCGATAACTGGGCGATGATCCAGCTCTTTCGGCAGCACCAGCGCGGCCTCTGGTCAGTTGCGGTGACGCAGAACAACACGTGCGTG
Source organism: Wallacemonas sp. Wsd (assembly GCA_030849645.1). Taxonomy (NCBI): domain Eukaryota; phylum Euglenozoa; class Kinetoplastea; order Trypanosomatida; family Trypanosomatidae; genus Wallacemonas; species Wallacemonas sp. Wsd. Next base: position 1,362 of record JASANQ010001141.1, on the reverse strand, counting down.
GCCACCGCAGGCGCGGACCGCTGCATTCGATGCTTCTTGCGCACGCAGGGCATCGTCTTCCCCGAAGAGGAGGAGGAGAAGCTTGCGCAAGAGGCCATGGACGAAGAGGCATCACGACGCCAGGCTATGCAGCGGCTCGACGACAACACCGCCGCTGTCGAGGTCGGCGTGGTGGGCCAGGCGACGGCGGCGACGTCCGAGGCGGCTGAGCGCATTATGGAGGCGCTGGACCTGATCAGCGTCGAGCAGCAGCGCAAGGTGAACCCCGAGGACACGTCCGCGCCGCACCCGCTGCTCGCCAACCGGTCTGAGTGGGAGTATCTGTGGACCACGCTGGAGAGCATCCGCCCGAGCGAGCTGCGCCATGCCCTGTCAGCCCTGACCAGCATCCACGTGGACGCACTGCTGGACGGTGTGGTGCGCATGATTGAGACCGGCGCTGTGCTGAACTACGAACTCGCGGCGAAGACCGTGCTCGCGTTGGTTGCGCCGGCGCCTGGCAGCGCGAACCGGAGCACAATCGCGAGCGCGCTCCACGGGGAGGTCTCGGAGGCCCACGGCGCACGCCGGCTGGCCCAGCTGCGGCAGGGAGTGGCCCGTGGCCTGGATCAGCAGGTGTCTCGCCTCGATTACAGCGTGGCAGCTTTGCAGTTTGTGCGCCAATTCCTCGAGGAGAGTGCCAAGGTGAAGTTCTTCGACCTGTCCAAGATTCAGGGTCACAAGAAGAAGTACCACAGCCGTGCTCTTTGAGGGGTGCTCTCATTGATGGTGCTCCGTGGGGGAGAAGGCGCGAGTATATGCTTTTTTGTTGTTGTTGTAGGCCATGGTTGGCTTGTTTCTAGTTTTCTTCGTTAATCCGTATAAACAGCTATCTCGTTTAAACGAACAATGTTAAGTTCATCATTTGTTTTTTTTTCTTTCCTTGTGTATTTGGTTGTTTGTTCTGTTGGTGCTGGCGCTAGCCCCTCAAAATGAGTGGGTTTACTTTCTCAAAAAACAAAGCGCTCCATCGAAGAGAAGAAGAAAACCGGCTAGGGAGTGATCTTGTGATACGGTTCAAAGTGTGCCGTGTGGGGAGAGTGATTTTCGACTCGCTCCTCCACTCCAGATGGTGCGGTTTTAGAGAGGAGGTGTCATGGCCCCGTCCATCTGCTTCCCTGGGGAGCGTGCGAAAGGTCACATAGGGAACGCAAAGGAAAGAAAGCCCTGGCTTCAGAGTGTATTGAGAGGCACTCGCATCCCTTCTCGAAGCTAGGGCGGAACCGCCCTGGTTTGAGAACGTGCGCTCCCCTTGTTCGCCTATCCTTCGGTGCGATATGTGTCTGACATTTCACCCCCTCTATCTCTCGATCTTCCATTTCT